>OY728161.1:924126740-924274240 GCA_963277665.1 Viscum album
ATACATATATACATTCATCCATACATACATATTTTGTATGAATACAAATACTGAAACCACCATATACAAACATCCACGCATGTATACATATATACATACGTGTATACATACATACATACATACATACATACTTATATACATAAAAAAACATACATATTTTGTATGTATATGAATATCAATCCCCCATTTTCCAAATATTTTGTTTTCCTTTATCGTATCATGAGATTCAAGCCATATTAAATATCCCTCATAATGCCAAAAGATATATTAATATATAAAATTATATTTACATATATGAACATAAATATACTTAAAAAAATATATTCTCATTTATATTTGTATAAATATTAATATATTTTACTTACATATAAATTATTAATATATTTGAATACACTATAAAATATTTTTATTAATTAATATAATAATTTTGGATATATAAATTATAAAAATATAATGGATAATAAATTGTAATTATAATATTAATTTTATTTTTAAATATATATTTTATGTCAAAATATTTTAATATTTTAATATTTATTTATATACATTATAATATGAAATTATATATATATAAATATATAAACACACACGAAAAATTATTAATACATATGTATAGTGTATATATATATATATACATTTTATAAATTATATAACATTAATATGAATATAAAAAATTATATTAGAAATATATTTAATGTATTTATAGAATTATTTATATGGTTAAAATAACTATATTTTATAATATATACATTTGTGTATGTGTGTCATCATAATTTTATATATAATTAGAAAAGAGTGAAAATGAGAAAAAAAATTATAAATGATAAAAAAATATTTATATATTAGATATATATATATATATATGTGTGTGTGTGTGTTTATTGTTTTATAAATCATATTTAGGAATACATAAATATGAATATAAAAAATATAAATGTCAGGTAACCTTTTTATAAATGTATATATATATATACATTAATGTAAAGACCCGGATTTTTCTATGTAATTTTTTAATTATATGGAATTATTATGAGTTTGCAAAAATTAACGGCACATGATTCTGAGGCACGGTGTATAAGGACACGACCTTTAACCTTACATAATATTGAATTAAATGAATAATTCACATTAAGGATCTTTTGAGGTTTAGAGTTTCAGAGAATTAGGACATAACTATTACATCTCAAAAGATTAGAAAGTAGACACTTATATACAGTATCCATTTTTTTACAAAACATGAACTCTTAAAAAAAAGAGTCATGTCTAGTTCCATGTTTAAGACAACATTAATTTTCCTTGATCTCATCCTTGACAATATTCCACATTATGTCATGTGAAAAACATTTCAAAAACTTGGGAGGAGCATAAAAAGATCAGTAAGGGATACACAAAGAAGTAAAATTGTTAATTTTTCCAAACAACAAGTAAACCATGAATACTTTAACATAAGTAATAATTTTCACCTTTATGAAGTAGTAAATACTCTTCACTGAATAAAAGATCATTAATTACCCGTTTGTAACCAAAATATTACCATAAAACCCATATAAAGAACACATAACATATAAAGGAAACTTGGGACATAAACATACTTAAATGGAATAACCATACGGTCGACTTCCACACATATCACTAAATGGAATAGCCATACGGCTGAATTCCATACCCAATGCATTGGAGGTTATAACATAATCACTCGTCGAGGTATTCATGGCACAACCCTTCATTTGGTTTATCACGTAACCACCCGTCAAATGTCCAAGTACCATTATAAAATCATAAGACATAAAACAAATATAAAGGAAAGAAAACATTTCCACATTTCAATCACAATATATCACTTAAATATATTGACATAACAAATCCATTATCAAAACCATTTTCAATACCAAAATACATACAAGAGTATATGGTATTTATTTTCCTTTAAAAACATTACGGCTTGTTGAGGAAGCCAAAGATCAAATAATACTCGCGGCGGCGGAAAGGTCGTTGTCACCGCTTACGTTAAAAGAAACTATATTTTTTTAATTTAGTAAAATTCTTCATATAAAAATGATTCATTTTGAAAAGTGAAGGGTGTTTATACAGCCTATAAAAGAAAGTCATGTATTAAAACAAAAT
Organism: Viscum album; assembly: GCA_963277665.1. Classification (NCBI taxonomy): domain Eukaryota; kingdom Viridiplantae; phylum Streptophyta; class Magnoliopsida; order Santalales; family Viscaceae; genus Viscum; species Viscum album. Next base: position 924,128,865 of record OY728161.1, read on the forward strand.
ATGCCTCAATGAAAGGAGATTGAGACGATGTCCCTTACCTCGTGTCCGACTTGACTCGATCATTCTTTTATCTCCTGAATAATAAACAAAAGTTAATTTCTACTTGTTTAAGAACCTTTTTAAATTTTATTATTCATTTTATATAACTTATTACCATGTTATAAACATTATGTAATCATTTAAGTTAATAACATTCATTTTGTCGATATTTGGTACTTGAGTAAAAAATGAACACCTTATATTTACAAGTTGTCCATGTGGTCAATAGTCCATTATATCCAGAATGAAATTAATTATTTTGATATAATATATATCATATATATCCAGTATATACATGTATTTATAATAGTAAATAACATTTGGAGGTAAGAAATAAAATGCACCGTTCATGGAGACGGTAAGCCGTACATAAGCATGAACCCTACTTTAATTTCTCTTTATTATTTTAATGGAATTAAAACATAATTATACATAGGTATATTATAATTCCAATATAATATCATATATAATATTATTAACTCTATCCTTTATACATCCCACATAAGGCATTAACGAGTCACATCACTTTGAGGGGGCGATAGTCCGCACTTCCTCAATTGAGATTATCATATTTACCCACTATGGAAACCATAAAAGCGTGCTATAAATAAAAAATACTCAAGTATAAAGAAAAAAATAAACAAAATATATATCATATAAATACATTTCCATCATAATGGCCATCATGAGAGGCAGTTGGAGATATTTTAACAATCATCATTTTGTGAGGCGTTAGTTTTCCATCCATAGAAACATTATGTTATTAATACATTAGATGGAGGTGTTTGTAAGTGTAGTTAGAATCCTTCTCATAAAAAAATCATAGTATATTAAGGATACTGGTGTTGTTACAAAAGAAAGGAACAAAAAGAGTTTATGGGTTGGAGATGTAAAATAAAAGAAATCAATTTAAGAGAAACCATTACCTTTAATTTGGGTAAATCCCTTTGGTTTGAAGCAAAGTACTTCTTGAAGTGCCTTATGCCTAAGGTAAGGATTCTTGGAGGATGGTAGAGATGTAGGGAGCTTAATTTTGAAGATTTGGATGGGTAAAATGGCTTGATAGGTGTGATGAATTGGATAGAAATGGTCTCCTTTTATAAGGGAGAGGAGGAGCTCTTTAAGAAAGTGTGAAAACATTATTTTATTATATAATTATATTCGATTTATAATGGTCCAAAAATTATTATAGTCGAAGATAAGATGACTCATATTCGAAATAAAACCATCCAATCAGAATTGGACATGTTTTGAATAATATTTTAATCATTATAATCTTATTTATTTAAATTGTTTATTAATGAGGTAAATACTGCATCATTATTGTGTCATAAAAAATTTAATTTATTAGATGTCTAAAAATTATAAACAAAATAACATGATGCAGGAAATTGTTTTAACTTTTCAATGAATTCTTATACTTGAAAATATAATTTATATAACAACATATAAAAATTAATTTACTAAAATATATTTCCTTTTGTCATTTTGCCTTTACTTTAAGTTAATTAATCTAAATTCTTATTATCACTCCCAAGTGGATCAATGAGGTCCCAAAATCGACCCAAAGATACCCATGGTCGTAAATGACTCAACCAATAAGATTTGGACAAGTGTTAAGGTAATTTTGAATTATTATAATATTCCTTTAACCTTGAATTACCCTATTTACCTTTAAACGCGGTAAATAAAAGTCAAAAGTTACTATTCACCAAAAATTATTTTCATCTTATTGAACCATATTTTACTTATTGATAACAACCACGTATGTTGTATTTTCTAAATTCAATTCACAAATGTTGTGAAATTTCATTTAAATGAAAATGTCAGTTTTTTTATCTACTACTAAGTGGTTTCACTATTCATCAAAAATTAAAGTTTTTCAGAAAAAAACTAAACTTCAGCCTAAGCTATATTTTATATTCTGAATTAAAAAAATGATGTCTATTTTACCAAATTCAAAACATATAAGTGGAATTAATTAATTTAAAAATTAACTCCCATTATCAAAACGAAAAAAGTGTTTTTAAGAAACAATAACTATCAAAAGATTGATACTTGTTTATGTCCAATTTCAAAGTGAAATTTATTACAATGACCAACATTGGATTAAATGTTAAAAATATATTTTAATTTCACTTTGAAACCAATTAAAAATATAATATAACCATATAAATAAATTATATTAAAAGGTACTTTTTAATTAAAATACAATATTTTTCACTATTCATTAAAAAATGAACTTTATCCAAAAAATAAAAAAAAATTACACAATGTAAAATTTGATGTCCCCATTCTAAATAAGGATTTTATTTAGTCAATTAGAATGTATAAAAATGACCAAAACTATATTTAATGAGGGTTCTCCATTAAAAGGTGGTAAATCGACCTTTTAATGTAAATTATGCTTAAAATTAGATTCATTCACATTTTAACCCTCTAAAATTTATTGGATAAATCTAAATAATTTTAAAAAACATGTATAATCTTATTGTATTTAGTTTTTTTCATTCTCTCCAATATAATGGCTAGAAGTTAACTACCATTTAAAATAATAATATTATAATATTAGTGTGCATCATAAGATTTAAAAAAAACCCGTTTTTGCGTATCGGGTATGCTATCGAACATAGAAACCCTTTTCAATTAAAATTAAAATTTAATTAAAAAATATTAATAAGTATGAAAATATCTTATTCTTCATTTACTTTGGATGTTACATCCTTCCCCCCTTTTGGAAATTGTGTCCTCACAATTTTCATTCACTTATCAAAATAAGTGGGGGTATTTATCCCTCATAGTATTTTCAGATTCCCACGTTGCCTCTTCAACCATATGATTTTTCCACAAAACCATTACCTGGTAAATTACCTTATTATGAAACACTTGCTCTCTATGGTCAAAAATCTGGACTGGTTTTTCTTCATAAGAGATATTTTTTTCCAACTGAACAACCTCTGAGCTCAAAACATGAGATGGATCTGGCATATACTTTCTCAACATCGAAACATGAAAAAAATTGTGTAACTGGGACAAACTTGGAGGTATAGCCACTCTTTATGCAACTGATGCAACTTTATCTAGGATTTCATAAGGTCCAATGAACCCCGGAATCAAATTTCCCTTCTTACCAAAACGCATCACAGTTTTCCATGGAAAAACACTGAGAAAGACATGATCACCTACCTCAAAAGAAAGATCCTTCCTCTGATTATCTGCATAACTTTTCTGTCTGCTCCAAGCTGTTCTCATGTGCTTCTAAAACAACTGATATTTCTCTACCATCTCTTCTACCAATTCTATTCCCATCATCTTCATTTCACCTACTTCATCCGAAAAATATGGAGTTCGACAATGCTTTCCATATAATGCCTCAAATGGAGCCATCTGTATACTGGAAGGTAAAATGTTTTTATATGAAAATTCAACCAAATAAATATTTTAGTCCCTGATTCCCTGGTAATCCATCGGACAAGCACGTAACATATCTTCCAATGTTTGAATTGTTCATTCTGATTGCCCATCTGATTGAGGATGAAAAGATGTACTAAAATTTAATTCAGTACCCAACAATTTCTGAAGGCCTTTCTAAAAGTTATAAGTAAACATGGGATCACGATCAGATATAATGGATGGGGGAACTCCATGAAACTTGACTATCTCTTTACCATACAATCAAGAATTTTGATCTAGAGACAATGTATCCCGAATAAGAAGGAAATGAGCAGATTTAGTCAATCAATCAACAATAACCCAGATTTCATTTTTAGCTCGAGATGTATTTGGTAATCCCACAACAAAGTCCATTGATATATTTTCCCATTTCCACTCTGACACCGGTAGAGGCTGAAGCATCCCTTTCAGTAACTGCCACTCTTCTTTAACCTGATAATAAGTAAAAAACTTTACAGTAAAATCAGCAGTATCTTTTTTCATTCCATCCCACTAGTAATACTCTCGAAGATCTATGTACATCTTAATACTACCAGGATGAACTGAAAACGGGGAACTATGAGCTTCACATAACAACTCATTCTTCAACTTTGAATCACAAGGCACACATAACCTCTTTCAAAATCCCAAAACACAATCATTATCGACGTTAAAATCAGATAAATTACCCGTCTAAACCAACTCTACCTTTTTCTGCAACTTACTGTCTTCCTTCTACAATTTCTTAATTCTGTCTGATAGAGACGATTTCACTAACACCTGAAACAAAAAAGAATAATTTCCTGCACAAACAACTTATATTGCGAAGTTCATCAAATCAAAAACCAAAGGATCTCATTCTAAACGTAACATGGTTAATGAAGTACTACTTTTTCTACTCAAATCATCAGCCACTTTATTTTTTTTTCCGGATGATAAAGGATCGTGCAATCATAATCCTTGATTAATTACAACCATCTCCTCTATCTTGTGTTCAATTATTTCAGAGTGAATATATACTTCAAACTTTTGTGATCAGTATATATTTCACACTTCACTCCATACAAATGATGCCTCCAAATTTTTAAAGCAAAAATAATAACAGATAATTTCAAATCCTGTGTGGAGTAATTTAACTCATGAGGTCTCAATTGACGTGAAGCATAATAATTTAACTAACCATTATGTATTAGGACACAACCATGTCCTTTCAAAGAAGCATCACTGTAGATTACAAACTCTTCATTTCTGGATGGCAGTGCAAAAACTGGAGCATTCACCAATCTTCTTTTCAATTCCTGAAATCAATTATCACATTTTTTTGTCTAGATGAACTTTACAACCCTTCAAGTTAACATAGTCATTGGACTAGATAACCTTGAAAATTTTTCAACAAAACTCCGATAATAACCTGCCAAACCAAGAAAACTACGAATCTAGGATTGTCTACTGCTTTTACTTTCAACTGATGGTACCCCGACCTCCAATCAATCTTCGAAAAATACTAAGCTCCATGTAGCTGATCAAACAAATAATTTTTATGAAGCAAAGGATACTTATTCTTAATAGTGATGTTATTAAATGCTCTATAATCAATGCAAAGTCTCATTGAACCATATTTGTTTTTAACAAACAATACAGGAGCAACCCATGGTGATGTTCTAGGTCGAATGAAACCTATATCTAATAACTCCTGCAATTGTTTCTTTAACTCTAAAAGTTCAAGTTGATCCATTAGTTAAGGGGTTTTGAAATTGGCTTAGCATCGGGAACTAAGTCAATAGTAAATTCAAATTCCTGATCAGGTATAATACGAGGCAACTCATCAGGAAAAAAAAGGTACTCATTTACCACTGTAACATAATTAATCTGAACAGTGCCTTTGTTTTCAACAATATGTGCAAGGTAACATTCATTTCAATATTTTACTAGTTTCTCAGCTTCCTGATATGTTATCAAAAGAAAAGGTTCATTCTTGTACAAAAACTGTAAATGTTTCTGAAAAGAAACCTCTTTAGCTCTGCAGTCAATCTTAGCATGATAAACAGAAATCCAATACATGCCAAAAATAACATCAAAATCTACTAGAGGCAAAACAATAAGGTTTTCAGGTTGATTTTTTCCACACACAAAGACATGAAGGATCTTATAATTTATTTTTGTCTAAAAATTTCTTCCAAGTGTTTTAACCATAAGTTCTGTATTCATATATAGAGATGGAATTCCCAATTTTTTTAGAAAACTTATCAGAATTGAAAGAGTGTGTAGACCATGAATCAAACAACACATTGGCATAATCTGAACAAACAAATAGTGTAACTGATACTACTTTATTAGATGGACCAACATCTGCTGAAGTAGTTGCAAATGATTTCACCACCCCTTTCTGCTTGTAGTCTGGCTTCTTTCCCTCAGTTGAGTTCTTCTCTGGACACTCATTGGTATAATGACCCATTTAATTACACTTAAAACATCTTACCGATGGATTTTTATTTTTTTCTTGATCATCTTCATTAAAGTTACGAGCAATATGACCAGACTTACCAGAAGAACTTTCTAGACTTTGATAAACATTATTCAGGATAATTTTTACCACACTTCTCACAAGAAGGATATTTAGTTTTCTTAACCTTAGGCTTCTTTGATGAATTCTTCCCCTTTTCTTTCCAACTGGACCTCTTATTTTGTTGTTTTTCAAAGAACACTTGATCATCGGAAAACTCTATTTCCACCTTCTCCACACATTGAAAAAGTTTTTCATAACTTTTGAACTCATGAGAGGCTAACGCTCTTCAATATCGTGGATTCAGTCCTGAGTAAAATTGATTTATCTTACTATCAAGATCTTGGATGAAATTTTGTGCATACCTTGCCAGTCGAGTGAACTTTGATTTATAAGCAGCCACTGAGTGATCCTCTTGCATCAATTCTAGGAGTTTCTTTTCCATCCTAAGATGAACTAACTTAGGAAAATATTTCTCAAGAAACATATCGTTGAATTCATCACCATAAAGAGCATCAATATCCTCACTATCCCTGATATTTTTCACCATTGAACACCACTGATCAGCTTCAACTTCAAAACGGTAAATAAAAAGACTAACCTTTTGATGTTCTGAACAACCCATAACATCAAAAATCTTTTCCAGTGCTTTAATCCACCGTTCTGCTAGCACAGGGTCAGATGATACTCCAAATTATGGGGAATGTTGCCTCATGAAATGCTCAACTACTGACATGTTCCTCTATGGTTGATCTGGATGATCTCGTGCATGGATACCACCACCATTTATAACCTGATTCAACTGTGCCATCACTGCAACAAATTGTTCAGTTCCGATTCTGACCATCTCAGGTTGCTGATTTGGAAGGTTGTCTTCCTCTTGATGTCTTCCCAATATAGCTGCCCTGTTTCCTCTATGGAAAACCATTATGAACAAAGAAATATCTTAGGTGAAGCAACATGGTAATATGTAAATGCTATATGATTTCAATATTAACATAAATTACTTTATGGACATTAATTTAACAATACCCTAACTCCTAAAGTTGTGTAAACCGATATCTGATACCAACTATAAGGACCCATCCTTTAATGTTACATAATATTGAATTAATTGAAGAATTCAAATTGAGGATATTTTCAGGTTTAGATTTTTAGAGAATTAGGACATAACTATTAAATCTCAAAAGATTACAAAGTAGACACTTCTACCCAGTATCCATTTTTTTACAAAACATGAACTCTTGAAAAAAAGGGCCGTGTCTCGTTCCATGTTTAAGACAACATGAATTTTCCTTGATCCCATCCTTGACCCTATTCCACATTATGTCCTGTGAAAAACATTTCAAAAACTTGGGATGATCATCAAAATCTCAATAAGGGATAAAAAAAGAAGTAAAACTGTTAGTTTTTACTAACAACAAGTAAACCATGAATACTTTAACATAATCAATACTTTTCACCTTTATAAATTAGTAAATACTCTTCACTGAATAAAAGATCATTACATACCCTTTTTAACCAAAATATTACCATAGAACCCATATAAAGAACACATAACATATAAAGTTATCTTGGGACATAAACACACTTAAATGGAATAACGATACGGTCGACTTCCACACATATCACTAAATAGAATAGCCATACGACTGACTTCCATACCCAATTTATTGGAGGTTATAACGTAACCACCCATCCTGGTATTCACGACACCACCCGTCATTTGGTTTATCACGTAACCACCCGTCAAATGTCCAAGTACCATTATAAAATCATAAGACATAAAATAAATATAAAGGCAATAAAACATGTTCCCATTTCATTCAAAATATATCACTTACATATATTGACATAAAAAATCCATTATCAAAACCATTTTCAATACCAAAATACAAAAAATAGTATATTCCATTTATTTTCTTTTAAAAACATTACAGCTTGTTGAGGAAGCCAAAGATCAAATAATACTCGCGGAAACAGAAAGGTCATTGTCACCACTTACGTTAAAAGAAACACTCTTTTTGTCATTTATTAAAATGATTCGTAGAAAAAATATTCCTTTTGAAATGTCAAGGGTGTTTATATAGCGTATAAAAGAAAGTTGTGTATTAAAACAAAATATTCCTCAATGAAAGGAGATTGAGATGAATTCCCTTACCTCGTGTTCGACTTGACTCGATCGTTCTTTAATCTCCTGAATAATAAACTAAAGTTAATTTGTACTTGCTTAATTTTTTTTTTCAAGTTTATTATTCCTTTTATATCACTTATTACCATTTATAAACATTATGTAGTCATTTAAGTTAATATCGTTTGTTTTGTCGATATTTGGTACTTGAGTAAAAAATGAACACCTTATATTTACAAGTTGTCCATTTGGTCAATAGTCCATTATATCTAGAATGAAATTTATTATTTAGATATCATATATATAATATATATTTAGTATATACATGTATTTATAATAGTATATAATATTTGGAGGTAATAAATGAAATACACCGTTCATGGAGACGGTAAGACGTACATACGCATGAACGCTACTTTCATTTCTATTTATTATTTTAATGGAATTAAAACATAATGATACATAGGCATATTTTAATTCTAGTATAATATCATATATAATACCATTAACTCCATCCTTTATACATCCCACATAAGGCATTAACGAGTCACATCAGTTTGAGGGGGTGGTAGTCCATACTTTCCCAAATGAGATTATCGTATTTACCCACTATGGAACCCATAAAGGTATGATATAAATGGAAAATACAAAAGAATAATGAAAACATAAATACAATATATATCATATAAATACAGTTCTATCATAATGGACACCATTAGAGGCAGTTGGAGATATTTGAATAATCATTGATTCATGAGGCGTTAGTTTGCCATCCACAAAAACATTATCTTCTTCATCCATTAGATGGAGGTGTGTGTAAGTGTAGTTATAATCCTTATTCTAACAACATACTAGTATATTGAAGATACTGGTGTTGTTACAAAAGAAATGAATGAAAAGATTTTAGGGGTTGGAGAAGTAAAATAATAGAAAACAATTTAAGAGAAAACGTTACCTTTAATTTGGGTAACTCCCTTTGGTTTGAATCAAAGGACTTCTTGAAGTGCCTTATGCCTAAGGTAAGGCTTCGTGGAGGAGGATAGGTATGTAGGGAGTTTAATTGGGTAGAGTTTGGATGAGCCAAATGGCTTGAGAGGTGTGCGGAATTGGATGGAAATGGTCTCCTTTTATAAGGGAGAGGTGGGGCTCTTTAAGAAAGTGTGAAAACATTATTTTATTATATAATTATATTGGGTTTCTAATGGTCCAAAAATCATTATAGTCGAAGATAAGATGACTAATATTCGAAATAAAATCATCCAATCAGAATTTGACATGTTTAGGACAATATTTTAATCATTATAATCATATTTATTTAAATCATTTATTAATGAGGTAAATACTGCATCATTATTGTGTCATGAATAATTTAATTTATTAGATGTCTAAAAATACCATGATGTAGGAAATAGTTTTATCTTTATAATTATTATTTATTGTCGAGAATATAATTTATATAATACCATTTAAAAATTAATTTACTAAAAAATATTTTCTTTTGTCATTTATGCCTTTTCTTTAAGTTAATTAATCTAAATTGTCATTATCACTCCCATGTGGCTCAATGTGGACCCAAAATCGACCGAAAGATTTCCATGGTCGTAAATGACTCAACCAGTAAGTTTTGGACAAGTGTTAAGGTAATTTTGAATTATTATAATATTCCTTTAACCTTGAATTACCTTATTTACCTTTAACCGCGGTAAATAAAAGTCAAAAGTTACTATTCACCAAAAAATATTTTCATCTTATTGAACCACATTTTACTTTTTGATAACAACCATGTATGTCAGATTTTGGAAATTCAATTCACAGAAGTGGTAAAATTTCATTTAAATGAAAAGGTTAGTTTTTTTATCTACTACTAAGTGGTTTCACTATTCATCAAAAATTGAAGTTTTTCAGGAAAAAACCAAAAATTCAGGGTAAGATATATTTGATATTATGAATTAAAAAAGGATGTCTATTTTACCAAATTCAAAAAAAAGTGTAATTAATTAATTTTAAAATTAATTCCAATTATCAAAAAATAGAGTGTTTTTAAGAAACAATAACTATCCAAAGTTTGATACTTGTTTATGTCAAATTTTAAAGTGAAATTAATTCCAATGACCAAAATTAGATTAAATGGTAAAAATATATTTTAATTTCACTTTATAACCAATTAAAAAGATAATATAACAATATAGATAAATTAAATTAAAAGGAACTTTTGAATTAAAATACAATATTTTCACTATTCATTAAAAAATGAACTTTATCAGAAAAATACCAAAAAATTACCCAAAGTAATATTTGATGTCCCAATTCTAAAGAAGGATTTTATTTGGTAAATTAAGTAGTATTAAAGTGACCAAAACTATATTTAAAGAGGGTTCTCTATTAAAAGGAGGTAAATCGACCTTTTAATGTAAATTATGCTTAAAATTAGATTCATTCACATTTTGAGCCTCTAACTTTTATTGGATAAATGTAAATACATTTAACAAACATGTATAATAATATTGTAGTTAGTTTTTCTAATTCCATCCAATACAATGGCTAGGAGTTAACTACCATATAAAATAATAATAATAATATATTATTAGTGTGCAATGTAAGATTTCAATGAAACCCATTGTTGTGTATCTGGTACGCTATCGAACATAGAAACCCTTTTCAAGTAAAATTAATATTTAATTCACAAATATTAATAAGTATGAAAATATATTATTCTTCATTTAAATGGGATGTTACATGGTGTGCCCGGAATGAATTTATGAATTTTTTTCGGGAATGTTCAGTAAACGCGTGAGCGGCATTTTATAACTTTTGAACTGGTTTTCGGAATTGAAATATGAGGACACCGTTGAACTCGAAACACTGATATTCGGTCAAGGAAACCTGCACCTCAACCGTAGTAGGTTGAGGGTGGAATTTGGATTTTTTGTTTTTCATTAGAGAGTTAAAAAAATAAAAAAATAAAACAAACAACATTTATTTTATTTATTTGAAACCTCTCATTTGAATTTTGGTGGTGGGGACAACCTGAAATTAAAACCATTGAAGCTCTTGGAATTCCCCAATTGATTTTACAACATTAATTGGTCAAGTAATTAATTCTTAAACATAATTAAGTTGGCTCATCACCTCTTGTGGTAGGGAATCATTGGCAAAGAGAGGATTTGGGGAAGGGGAAAACTTTGGAGGACTCTTTGTGGAATAGCCTCCTCCAACGAAGAACAATCCCTGAATCAAGAATGAGGAACTGACGCTCAAGCTCGGAGTTTCCGAAGTGATGAGTGTGAGTTTCTCCTTCATCGCCTTCATCTTCTTCCTCACGTCGTCTCCAATGAACAAACAAAGTAGTGTTTGTTTATGATTATTCTTCTTTAATTTATGTGGAACCTCTCTTCTCGAGCCGCATGATATCAGTCTAACGCGAAGGGTGTAGGCCAAACGAACATGGCCCGATCCCTCCACAACCTCGTGGATGTGTTCTTCGCGGGCGGATCCGCGAGTTGAGTAGAACCCAACCACATCGCCAGTGACCTACACCAGTAGGGTATAAGTAGTGGCTGGTACACCGGCTGACTGAAATGGTGGGGGTGGCGCAACTGCGCTGCTAGAGGAGGACATGACCCCTCCGCCATGGCAGAGGAGGACAGCGGCCGACAAGCCAGCCGGCTGTGCGGAACCGGGGCGGCGCGCGTCAGCACCCCAGATAGTGGAGGAGGCCGCAACTTCTAAGCCGCGACGACACACACGGGGGGCGGCAGGCACCCGAACAGCCATGGTTTGATCAAGCGGCACACTCGAAGGGCAGCTGACACCCGACAAGCCACGGTTCACATAGGCGGTGAACCCGGAGGGAGGCCGACACCCTGCCGACCGCGGATTGAGCAAGAGGCACAATTAGAGGCAGCTGACACCCAGCCATCCGTGGTGGCAGCTATAACGACCCATACTTTACATACATTGTTAATACTTCAAAATTGAAGCATACTTATTACAACATATAACAAAACCACGAAAAGACCGTATAGGTATAGTGTCTTTAGAAACTGGGAAACATAAACAACTAGTTCATAAAGCATCTAAATTGTCTCCCATTTATTTCATCATATATATAGTCCCTTTTGGAATATCTTACTTAATAACCTTCTTCCTGACCTGGGGAATGAAAACATACAAAAGGATGAGCTCAAATGCTCAGTAAGGGTAAACAAAAGAAATATCAATCACATCATATTCATAAGAACATAACTTTTGTAAATCGTAACCTGAAAAAGAGAGCATAATTTCATAACATGGGATAAATCATAATAGTGAAATGTAATCCCAATAATCATAACTTAATACATGAAACTTTGTGGCATACACACATAATCATATAGAATCATTTCTTGTTAGTCAAGACTCATTTCCAAGACTATCTTAGTGGACAAAGTCCATTTCTGAACCGAGTTCATTCCTCGTTTCAGTCCTATTTCACTGAACCGGTATAACCTACCGTTACAGCCATGTCTATCTCATGAGATATAAAATCTTTACCCAATGCATTGGAGGGAGGTATAGGTCCAACCCATCTCATAATGATACCATTCATATGTGTGCCACAAAATAATAAATCATACATCATTGCATAACCAATGTAATAAAAATGGGATTCTTAAACAACATGACATCATAAAACAATTCATATAAGATAAAGGAATTCATAAAAATAATTCCATCACAACATAATCAAATCAATATAATAATAGGGATAGAAATATAACCCTATATTATCTTATATGGGAAATAATTTTGATAAAACACTTGAACTCCATTCTTGTGGAAAATATCCTTTCTAATTCAAAAACATTTTCCTTTATTAACATGTCATACAATTTTAAACTAAAAGAATTTGATTAAAAATAAACTTGAAAACTTGTAAAGGAATCTTCTTGGAAATACTGTTTTAGAAAAATCCATTCATTCCGTATAAGTTAAAAAAACATTCTTCTCATACTTTTGTCGGAAAAGTCAAAAAGTACCTCGTACGAAAAACGACAAAAGATTCCTTTCATATATTTTACTAAAAACTCACCGAAGGGTAAAATTGGATTTAAACAATTTTAGGTGGATGGAAATAATATTACATATTGAGGAAACATGGATGTGGATGATAAAATATACCCCAGTAAATGCCAAAGTATAAACAATCTCGGATAAAAATGAGATTGTGATATTTCCCTTACTTTAGGTCCGTTTTGCTTCGTAAGTGTCCGAACCTCCTGTATAATGATTTAAATAATGTTATTGACTTATTCCAGAATCATACTTATTGTTATGATATCATATATGGTCATATTCTTAGCTTCTAATTAGTAATATTTCATTACTACTTGTTATTCGGGTGTTTATTACTTTTTGTTCTTATGCGTGTTTTGTCGAATAAATTCTTATTATTCTATTTAGGTTATAGATACCTCATTTCCATAATTTTATAAGTGTAATATATATCATATTAATTCATTCAATTCATTTATATAATCATTATGAAATGAAGATCATGTAGAACGAGTCGCATCACATCGTGGAGACGGTATTCCATACGTACGCACGAGTGATGATATCGTTCCTATGATCGTGGAATTGTATTGGAGTGTATGTATACTTTTTCAGAATCAATATCACTTTAAAATAATCATATATAGTTATTATTTACACCATTATACCCATCCATGTAAGGTGGTGGTGGAAAATATATTACACCACGGTGTGAAGACGGTATTCCGTACGTACGCACGCGCGGTGATTTCATTTTTCGTAGGATAGATAGATGGTGAAATAGGGTTGTTTAATACTTATAATAACATATAAGTATATGCGTGATACTGATGTTATTACTTCATAATGAAACAACTAAAGAAGATGAAGTGGAAGAAGAAATAAAGATGAAAGAATCGGTAACTGACATTACCTCTTCTTTGAGGTGCTTCTTTGAGACCTCCTTTTAGGGCACTAAAATAGGTCTTTGAAGAAAACCAGAACCTCTAGGATGTTTCTAGGTAAGTGGAGAGGAGAAATTTCTAGGGGTTGGCCGAGCTTGAAGGTTCAAAGTGGTGTGAGGAAGAGGGGGAGGAGGCGCCCTTTTATAAGGGAGGAGAGGGGCACCTTTGGAATAACTAAAAATATTATTTTATTATAAAGTCAAATTCGGTTGTTAATAGCTCAACATTGATATATTTGGAAGCTAAAGTGGGTATGGGTCGAAATCCTCTCATCCAATAGAATTTATACAAGTTTAGGTATCAATTTTAACCTTATCATTTAGATTTACCTTTAAGTTAGATAATTTAACTTTTACCGTGTCTTCTTGTTTTCTTACACTATAAGGTTAATAAACTTACTATATCAAGACAAACGAACCCCAAGTTGTTTATTATTAATATATATAACCTTATCTATGTCCTTTGGACGAACCTTAGATTTTTAGGAATAAAATAAAAATTAATAATATAATATTTGTTTTAATAACTATTTTATGTCAATTTTGAAACTATTTAGTAATTGATTTTTGTGAAAATCATAAAATAATGATTAGTTCGAACCAAGTTACTTAAATCAATAATAACATGTCATATTAACCTATAAAATTAGTTTAATTCATAAAAAGTCTCAAATTACATTTATTTGGGTAGTTATAACATCAATTATGTTGATATTTCATTAATAAGATAATTACCGCATCATCATTGTGTCATAAATAAATTAAATTATTTAATGTATACAAATTAAAAATAAACTAAAATTATGTAGGAATGATTTTGATCTTTCTAATGAATATTTATAGTCGAATTTATCTTATGTATAACCCCATATTAAAAATGATTTACTTATTAAACTTTGATTTTAACTATTTTAAACCTTCTTTAAATAAATTAATAATAAATGTTCTAATCTAATCCAAGTGGGCCTAAATGGTCATATTTTATGACTAAGTTTGTTTTTGGTCGAATTACACTTATCCAATAGAATTAGGACATGTGTTAGGGTAATAATAATATCATTTTTACCCTTAATTACCCTATTTACTTTTAACCGTGGTAAAAAAAGTAAAAAGTTACTATTCACCAAAAAATTATTTTCATCTCATTGAACCACATTTTACTTACTGATATCAACCGCGTATCTCAGATTTTTGAAATTCCACTCACAGAAGTGGTAAAATTATGTTTTATGAAAAATTCAGTTTTTTAACTACCACTTAGTGGTTTCACTATTCATCAAAAATTGAAAGTTTTCATAAAAATACCAAAATTTCACCCTAGGATAATTTCGATATTCCGAATCCAAAAATGAAGTCCATTTTGAAAAATAAAATTTATAAAATTTCAAAAATTGGTTATTAATATTCATAACAGCTAGTTTTAATAATATTTTATTAGCATATCATTGTTTAGTGAAACTCGGTATTGCGTACGACGCACGCTATCGAGGAAGGCCGCGGTTGCGTGTAAAGAAAGACAAGATAGTGTTGTGTGTAGTGAAATATTCCTTTGATGATTTATATAACATAAAAACAAAATATTTCACATAAAAGTCTCAGATGTTACATTCTACCCCCCTTAAAATGAATTTCGCCCTCGAAATTCGTCACTTTGTAACAAACAGATGAGGATACCTCTCCCTCATCATATCCTCAAGCTCCCATGTAGCTTCTTCTAATTGGTGGTTCCTCCATAAAACTTTCACCAATCGAGTGGTCTTGCTTCATAGGACTTTTTCTCTACGATCCAGAATCTCTATCGACTATTCTTCATAAGAAAGATCTTGCTCCAGTGGTACAACTTCTGAGCTAAGTACATGTGAAGGATCAGGTATGTACTTTATCAGGAGAGATACATGGAACACATCGTGAACTTGAGAGAGATTCGGTAGAAGCGCCAATCGGTAAGATACCTTCTCAACACGATCCAGTATTTCAAAAGGACTGATATATCTAGGGCTCAACTTCCCCTTATTTCCAAATCTCATGACTCTCTTCCAGGGAGATATTCGTAAGAATACTTTATCACCCACTTAAAACTCTAGGTCTTTTCTTCAGTTGTCGGCATAACTTTTCTGTCGACTCTGAGCTGCTCTTTTGTGTTGTTGAATAGATCTGACCTTTTCTTCCATTTCATTAACGAGATCAGGTCCTAATAGCTTTCTTTCCCCAACTTCATCCCAGTAAGTTGGAGTCCTGCATTTCTTTCCATAGAGAGATTCATAAGGAGCCATCTGTATACTGGAGTGAAATTTATTATTATAAGAAAAATACACCAAAGGTAGGTGTTGATCCCAACCACCTTTGAAATCCATAGAGCAAGCTCTCAACATATCTTCTAGAGTTTGAATTGTTCTCTCAGACTGACCGTCTGTCTGAGGATGATAAGCAGTGCTGAAACTCAACTCTGTATCCAGAGTATGCTGAAGACTTTTCCAGAACTTCGAGGTAAATCTCGGATCCCGATCAGATATAATAGAAAGTGGTACTCCATGCAATCTTACCACTTCCTTTACATATATCCTGGTAAGCTGATCCAGAGAGAAATCCTCTCTAATAGAAATAAAGTGTGCAGACTTTGTAAGACGATCAACTATGACCCAGATAGCATTATTGCCGTTGGATGTTTTAGGAAGTCCTGTGACAAAGTCCATAGTGATATTTTCCCATTTCCATTTAGGTATGGTTAATGGTTGTAACATCCCCTTAGACTTCTGTCTCTCAGCTTTAACTTTTTGACAAACCAAGCATCGAGAGACATATTCAAAAACATCTCTTTTCATGACATCCCACCAGAAGTACTCTTTCAGGTCCCTATACATCTTCGTGCTTTCAGGATGAATAGAGAATGAAGAACTATGAGCCTCATCCAGCAGCTCCATCTTTAATTCGGGGATGGGATGAACACAAACCCGATTCCTGAACATTATTATCCGATCACAATCAAGGCTGAATTCAGGAACATTTCACACCTTCTTTTGTAACTCGACATCTTCTTTATGTGCCTATTTAATCTTCACATGTATAAATGGTTGAACTTTCATTTGAGAAAGATACGATTTTTACCCTTCCATTATAATTCCAAGATCCATCCTTTGTAAATCCATAAATATTGGATCTTTTGTGACCCTCATTATGGATAAACTGGCATGGTCTTGTCGACTTAATGCATCTGCCACCTTGTTTGCTTTCCTAGGGTGGTAATGGATTGAGCAGTCATAATCCTTAATCAGCTCCAACCATCTTCTTTGACGCATATTCAGCTCCTTTTGTGTGAAAATATACTTTATACTTTTATGATCAGTATAAATGTCACACCTTTCTCCATAAAGATAATGCCTCCAAATCTTTAATGAAAATATTACCGCAGCTAACTCCAAATCATGAGTTGGGTAATTTTGCTCATGTATTTTCAACTTTCGTGAGGCATAAGGTATAACCATATCATTTTTCATAAGAACACACCCCAATCCTTTCTTGGATGAATCACTATAGATCACAAACCTTTCTCCACTACAAGGCAGTGTGAGCACAGGTGCATTGGATAACCTTCTTTTCAACTCCTTGAAATTATCTTCACATTCTTCCGTACAAACAAACATAACTCCTTTCCGAGTCTTCTTGGTGAGTGGATTAGATAATCATGAAAAATCTTTCACAAAACGTCGATAATATCCAGCCAAACCAAGAAAACTTCGGATCGCAGTTACTGTTGTTGGTTTCGACCATCTTTCGATAACCTCTGTTTTTACTGGAACCACAGATATCCCCTCTTTTGAGATTATGTGACCCAAAAATGAAACTTTTTGAAGCCAAAATTCACACTTGGTAAATTTGGCATAAATCTTCTCCTTTCTCAGGGTCTTCAATATAATTCTCAAGTAATCTTCATGTTCTTCCTTTCTCTTTGAATAGAAAAGAATATCTTCTATAAAGACTACCACAAATTGATCAAGATAGTCTCTAAAGACTCTATTCATCAGATCCATGAAGATAGAAGGGGCATTAGTAAGACCAAATGGCATTACTATAAATTCATAGTGTCCATACCTTGTACGAAAAGCCATCTTTGGTATATCCTCCCTTTTGACCATTAATTGATGATACCCTGAACGAAGATCAATCTTGGAAAAGTATTGAGCTCCACGTAGTTGGTCAAATAAGTCATTAATGCATGGGAGAGGATATTTTTTCTTGATAGTGATCTTGTTGAGTTCTCGATAATCAATGTAGAGTTTCATTGATCCATCTTTCTTCTTAACAAATAGAACAGGTGCTCCCCATAGTGATACACTAGGGCGTATGAATCCCTTATCAATATTCTCTTGGAGTTACTTCTTCAATTCTTGCAACTCAATTGGGGCCATTCTATAAGGTGTCTTTGAAATAGGCAAAACACCCGGTACGAGTTCAATTGAAAACTCAACCTCACGATTTGGTGGAAGACCCGGTAATTCCTCCGGAAAGACATCATCAAACTCCCATACAATGGGAATATTCTTAATCGTGAGTTTCTCTCCAACCATTTGAGATAAATAACATTCATTTAGTAGAATCAATACCCATAAAATGGAAGAAATATCCACTGGAAGGTTATGTTCATACTTGCATCGATAGAAGATCATAGATTGATCTGGAATATGAAATGTGACTTCCCTTATTTGGAAATTGATATGAGATCCATGTAGAGAAAGCCAATCCATGCCAAGAATCACATAAAATTCCACTATAGTA
Organism: Viscum album; assembly: GCA_963277665.1. NCBI lineage: Eukaryota > Viridiplantae > Streptophyta > Magnoliopsida > Santalales > Viscaceae > Viscum > Viscum album. The sequence continues at coordinate 924,147,720 of OY728161.1, forward strand.
AGGATCACAAGATTTTCAGGAAGCACTTTCCCGAAAACATCAATCGGAGAAGAATTATAAACTTTTGATGCGACTGTTTTGCCATTAGGTGTTGTCACAGCTAAGTCAACATCTAATTTTTGAGGTAATACGGTGATACCCTTAGAAAATTATTCAAAAATAAAAGAGTGGGTGGATCCAGAATCAAATAAAACATTTTCTACTTTAGAGTGGATGGTAAGTGTACCTTTCACCACATCGTTGTCGTACTCCACATCGCTGATAGAAATTACATGTGACTTTCCTTTGTCTTTAGCCTTAAGAGTTTGATGACGTCGACCATCATCATCAACCCTTTGATTAGGGCATTTTTTGGCATAATTTCCCATTTCCTTGCACTTGAAACATTGAAGTGTAGTAGGTTCATTCTATGTATCCCTTCCTTTGTTTGCATCATTAGACATCTTCTTCCCATCATCGCGACATTCAAATGCCCGATTACCTTCCTTTACACATTTGAAACATTTACTTGTCCCTTTAAGACAACTCCCTCCATGTTTCTTTCCACACTTTGAGCATAAGGGAAAGCTCATCTTCTTTTCAGTGTGCTCTTTATATTTTCCTTTGAATTCCATTTTCCTCTTCTTATTGAACCCATATGACCGATGGGTTACTCCAATATCCATCTAGACTTTGAGAGCACATAAAACGATTTTCTCGTAGCTGTTGAAGTCCCTTATGGCTAACGCCCTTCAAAGACTTGGTTTTAAGACACTAAAGAATCGGTCGATCTTACTCTCAGATTGGATAATAATACCAGAAGTGTACCTTGGAAGTCTTGTAAAATTTTCTTCATAGGTACCAACAAGTTCATCATCCTTTTGCTTCAGTTCAAGAATCTCTTTCTCCATCTTTGTTTGGAGAATACGAGGGAAGTACTTATTGAAAAATAAGTTCTTAAACTCGTCCCATTCCATGGACTCAATTTCATCCCTTTGCCTCGTATTCTTAATAAGATTCCACCATTGATCAGCATCACCTTCCAAACGATACACTGCTAAGATGACTTTATCATGCTCAGAACATTGAAGAACTAAAAATATCTTTTCAGTAGTACTAATCCATTGTTCAGCAACTAATGGATCAGTAGACCCGCTGAAAGAAGGTGGACGCTGCCTCATGAAGGATTCAACAGAATGTTGGTCCTTCCTTTGCTCGTTTGGAAGTCCTGCATGATTCATAGATTGAGAAAGTTGTGTGAGCATGGCTATAAGATTTTGCATTCTAGCTCCCATAACGTTTGGTTGCTCAGGGGGACAATCATTGCATTTCCCGTCGCATTCCTCATTAACACGATTCCTTCGGGTTCCGCCATTGACTAAAACCAAGAAGAATAGTGTGAGCAACACTAATTATAATAGGAAAACCACATAATCAAGAATAAGATTTCACACTTAAGGTCTTATCCTAGGTTATTCATGGCCATTTCTAAAACACTAAGATTGTGTTCTATGCTTAGACTTATCCTTAGGGTTCTCACTAAGGCTTTCACATTCTAGTTTCCAAAGGTTGACTATACCTTTCCTATGATTCCAACTATAACGACCCATACTTTACATACATTGTTAATACTTCAAAATTGAAGCATACTTATTACAACATATAACGAAACCACAAAAGGACCATATAGGTATAGTGCCTTTAGAAACTGGGGAACATAAACAACTGGTTCATAAAGCATCTACATTGTCTCCCATTAATTTCATCATATCTATAGTCCCTTTTGGCATATCTTAAATAATAACCTTCTTCCAGACCTGGGGAAAGAAAACATACAAAAGGGTGAACTCAAATTCTCAGTAAGGGTAAACAAAATAAATACCAATCACATCATATTCATAAGAACATAACTTTTGGAAATCGTAACCTGCAAAAGAGCGCATAATTTCATAACATGGGATAAATCATAGTAGTGAAATGTAATCCCAATAATAATAACTTAAAACATTAAAATTTGTGGCATACACACATAATCATAGAGAATCATTTCTTGTTAGTCAATACTCATTGCCAAGACTATCTTAGTGGACAAAGTCCATTTTTGAACCGAGTTCATTCCTCGTTTCAGTCCTGTTTCACTGAACCGGTATAACCTACCGTTCCAGCCATGTCTATCTTATGAGATATAAAATCTTTACCCAATGCATTGGAGGGAGATATAGGTCCCACCCATCTCATAATGATACCATTCATATGTGTGCCACAAAATTATAAATCATACATCATTGCATAACCCATGTAATAAAAATGGGATTCTTAAACAACATGACATCATAAAACAATTCATATAAGATAAAGGAATTCATAAAAATAATTCCATCACAACATAATCAAATCAATATAATAATAGGGATATAAATAGAACCCTATGTTATCTTAGATGGAAAATAATTTTGATAAAACACTTGAACTCCATTCTTGAGGAAAATATCCTTTCTACATCAAAAACATTTTCCTTTATTAACATGTCATACAATTTTAAACTAAAAGAAGATGATTAAAAATAAAATTGAAAACTTGTAAATTAAGCTTCTTGGAAATAATGTTTTAGAAAAATCCATTCATTCCGTATAAGTTAAAAAAACATTCTTCTCGTACTTTTGTTGGAAAAGTCAAAAAGTACGTCCTACGAAAAACGACAAAAGATTCCTTTCGTATATTTTACTAAAAAATCACCGAAGGGTAAAATTGGATTTAAAAAATTATAGGTGGATGGAAATAATATTAAATATTGAGGAAACATGTATGTGGATGATAAAATACACCCCAGTAAATGCCAAAGTATAAACAATCTCGGATAAAAATGGGATTGTGATATTTCCCTTACCTTAGGTCCGTTTTGCTTCGTTAGTGTCCGAACCTCCTGTATAATTATTTAAATAATGTTATTAAATTATTCCAGAATCATAATTATTGTTGTGATATCATATATGGTCATATTCTTAGCTTCTTATTAGTAATATTTCATCACTACTTGTTATTCGGGTGTTTATTACTTTTTGTTCTTATGCGTGTTTTGTCGAATAAATTCTTATTCTTCAATTTAGGTTATAGATACCTCATTTAAAGAATTTTATTAGTGCAATATATATCATATTCATTCATTCAATTCATTTATATAATCATTATGAAATTAAGATCATGTAGAACGAGTCGCATCACATCATGGAGACGGTATTCCGTACGTACGCACGAGGGATGATATCATTCCTATGATCGTGGAATTGTATTGGAGTGTATGTATACTATTTCAGAATAAATATAACTTTAAAATAATCATATATAGTTCTTTTGTACACCATTATACCCATCCAAGTAAGGTGGTGGTGGAAAATAGATTACACCACGGCGTGGAGACAGTATTCCGTACGTACACACGCTCGGTGATTTCATTTTCCATAGGATGGATAGATGGTGAAATAGGGTTGTTTCATACTTATAATAACATATAAGTATATGAGTGATACTTATGTTATTACTTCATAATGAAATAACTAATGAAGAATAAGTGGAAGAAGAAATAAAGATGAAAGAATCGGTAACGGACATTACCTCTTCTTTGAGGTGCTTCTTTGAGACCTCCTTTTTGGGCACTAAAATAGGTCTTTGAAGAATACCAGAACCTCTAGGATGTTTCTAGGGAAGTGTAGAGGAGAAATTATCAGGGGTTGGACGAGCTTGAAGGCTGAAAGTGGTGTGAGGAAGAGGGGGAGGAGGTGCCCTTTTATAAGGGAGGAGAGTGGCACCTTTGGAATAACTAAACATATTATTTTATTATAAAGTCAAATTCGGTTTTTAATAGCTCCAAATTGATATATTTTGAAGCTAAGGTGGGTATGGGTCTAAATACTCTCATACAATAGAATTTATACAAGTTTAAGAATGAATTTTAACCTTATCATTTAGATTTAACTTTAAGTTAGATAATTTAACTTTTACCATGTCTTCTTGTTTTCTTACACTATAAGGTTAATAAACTTACTATATCAAGACAAACGAACCCCAATTTGTTTATTAATAATATATATAACCTTAGATAAGTCATTTGGCCGAACCTTAGATTTTTAGGAATAAAATAACAATTAATAATATAATATTTGTTTTAAAAACTATTTTATGTCAATTTTGACACTATTTAGTAATTGATTTTTGTGAAAATCATAATAGAATGATTAGTTCGAACCAAGTTACTTAAATCAATAATAACATGTCCTAATAACCTAGAAAATTAGTGTAATTCATAAAAAGTCTCAAATTACATTTATTTGGGTATTTATAACATCAATTATGTCAATATTTCATTAATAAGATAATTACTGCATCATCATTGTGTCATAAATAAATTAAATTATTTAATGTCTAAAAATTAAAAATAAAATACCATTATGTAGGAAATAGTTTTAGATTTCAAATTAATATTTATATTAGAATTTATCTTATGCATAAACCCATATTAAAAATGATTTACGTATTAAACTTTGATTTTAACTATTTTAACCCTTCTTTAAATAAATTAATAATAAATGTTCTAATCTAATCCAAGTGGGCCTAAATGGTCATATTTTATTCCTAAGTTTGTTTTTGGTCGAATTACACTTATACAATAGAATTAGGACATGTGTTAGGGTAATAATAATATCATTTTTACCCTTAATTACCCTATTTACTTTTAACCGCGGTAAAAAAAGTAAAAAGTTACTATTCATCAAAAATTATTTTCATCTCATTGAACCACATTTTACTTACTGACATCAACCGTGTCTCTCGGATTTTTGAAATTCCACTCACAGAAGCGGTAAAATTATGTTTTATGAAAAATTTAGTTTTTTAACTACCACTTAGTGGTTTCACTATTCATCAAAAATTGAAAGTTTTTAGAAAAATACCAAAATTTCACCCGAGGATAATTTCGATATTCCGAATCCAAAAATGAAGTCCATTTGGAAAAATAAAATTTATAAATTTTCAAGAAGTGGTTATTACTATTCATAACGGCTAGTTTTAATAATATTTTATTAGCATATCATTATTTAGTAAAACTCGGTATTACGTACGACGCAAGCTATCGAGGAAGGCCGCAGTTGCGTGTAAAGCAAGCCAAGCTAGTGTCGTGTGTAGTGAAAGATTCCTTTGATGATTTATATAACATAAAAAAAAAATATTTCACATAAAATTCTCGGGTGTTACAGCAGCAGCGTCATACGTCGGCGCCGCTGGAAAGAGGAGCTAGCCGGAGTTCCGGCCGACCATGTCACACCGACTGGGACCACTCTAGTGGGTCCTACATGCCAGCAGGTGGCGCCACATGAAGCTACTGGGTTGGTCAAAGCTGAATGGTCTATTGGACCATTCGGAATTCTAGGGGTGGCTCCCCCCAGGTAGCAGCTAGGACGGGCCCCGCCACGGCGGACCGCACCCAGCCGAGCGGGCCACGCCCAGCGAGCTGGACCCGCCATGGTCTAGCCCATCCGGGTCGGACCCGGACCGGGCCGGGTCGACCCAAACCGTGTTGGGTCGGCCTAGTCTTGGGCGGACCGGACCCGGGCCCATCTGGACTCAGATATGTCCTTTTGGACATATCTTAAGAACCGGGCCTCCGTTTGGGGAACCATCTACGGAACTAGATTCCTTGGATCGAGATGGTCCTTTTGGTATACTCCACACGAGTTTTAGATAATGTTGGAGTATGGATGGTTTTGATCAAACCCGAATCAAATGGGGCCCTTGGAATGGAAACACTTATAACTTGTAGACCGAGCATTCAATTGATGCGACATCTATTGTGTTGGGACCATTATGACGTGGAAGGAGTTTGAGATTCTTCTTCGTGGGACTTAGTGGCATCTTACGTATCGACTGATAGCTTTAGAAGCGGATTCTCCTGGGGTCAAGTGCTCTTTGTGTGGGAACCCTTTGGCTAGATGTATTTGAATAATCTACAAATCCTGTGTGGGTCATCTTCCGATCCTGTGTGGGTTATCTTCAGATCCTATGTGGGTCAGCTTCTTCAGATCCTATGTGGGTCATCTTCAGAACCTGTGTGGGTCATCTACGATCCTGTATGGGTCAAAAATAGAGCTTCTCGATGAAGTAAGATGATCTAGCAATATATATAATCATCTATACTTCCTTACTTAAGTTATACCTTGTGTGAGATGAGTATTTACCTTTGTGGTACAATTCTGCGCGGTGATAACTTCATGGTATTCTTCTATGTGGAGTTACCTTTGTAGTACACTTCTGTGTGGTGATACCTTCATGTTATTTTTATCTGTGGCATTACTTTTGTGGTACTTACCTTTATGGTGTTACCTTCATGGTATTCTTTCCTTCATGGAACATTTGTGCTTTTGGCTAGAGAGTTGGGCCTTGTGTTTCCTCATGAACGATATTGGTACACTTGAAAACTTATGTATATGTATGGGCATATACCTAAGTAGAGTTGAATGTTGTTTTCATGCATGTGAACATGGTGTTGCTTTGTGGTTTATCATTTGTGGATTATGAGAGACCTTTGGGGGTCTTAGGGTCCATACTGTGTATTTTTATACTCACCCCTGCAGGGGCTACAACCACACCTTGTTATGTCTTGTGTGGAAGAGGAACACCATTGATCGAGGCTGAGGGTTCCAGGACTACAGGTTGCTCGGAGGTGGACCGTTAGACGAGACATATCGCAGAGACGACTATTAGAGAGATGTATCTACCCTTTAGGTAGGATCCTTGGTGGGTGTTCAAAGGAGCTGTTTTCAGTTTTACTTGTAATTTCGAGTTGGTCTTGTATTTCGGCCCCTTTACTTACTGTACTCACCCTATTTAATATTTATATTACGTTGTAATTATATCCTTCTATGTGCTTGGATTGTGTGAGTATGAAGGTTAGAAGGCAATGCCTTCTCGGTATTAGGGATATGCCTTCCCGGTGCTAGTTGTCAGCCCCTGGCCTATAGAAGGTGAGCTTGGGGTAGTCACGGAACGGGCCCCGTGGGGCAGGTTGTGACAATTAATATAAATTTGATTGAAAATTTATATATATAAATATATATAATTATAAATTTATATTTATATTATAAACACACAGACATATTTATAAATATTTATTTATATTATAAATTATATCACAGTAAAATTAATATATAAATTTAAATATAAACCACTACAATAAAATCATTGTCTAGCATCAGTTTTTAGTAGCCATTTCAAAAACCACTGCTAAACATTTTTAATGGTAAATTCTCAACTATCAAGTGGAAATCGTCAAAAGAATCTATAATATATTTATTTAGCGACAAATTTTTTAAAAACTATATTAAATCATAGTTGGTTATTATTTGAGGGGGTTTTTAATTACAAACACTACCAATTGTTTCTAAAAACTAATATGCCTCTGTTTCCCTTTTCGTCAACCTCCAAAACCTGTCCTCCAGTCGCGAGAACCCCTACAACCACCGTTACCCTTGAACCTTAACCCCCACATAAGATCCCCCTACCATCTCCCTCTCCCTCGACCATGAACTCCCACTTACAAGACCCCTCCCATTGACCTCACCTTCAACACCCATACCCCCCACTTGCGAGACCCCATTGTCACCCTCCTTTCCCTAAACCCCCCTAATCAACCACTCTAGAGCCCCTACCTTTTCCCTTGACCACAAACACCAACCCCCCACTCTTGATCCCCCTTCAAAGATGCTATTGGTCTCTTCCCTCTCCTCGCCAACCTCTGTTCCCTCACCTCAATGGTCATCTCTAAAGACAGTCAACCCCTATCCCATCAAGTAGTGTTTAAGTTTTTATAATTATCTATTATACTTTTGATTCTAGAGTAACATATGTCTTTTCTAATCATTTTACTGTATGTAGTTAATAATATTAATTTATTTTTCAACTTTTAGTTTAGACTTACTTTTCAATAATTTTTTTGTAGATTTTTTTACATTGTGCTGTTAATAATTTATTATACTTATTTGGTAAAACATTTATATCAATACTTTTTTTATAAATAGGAATAAGAGTGGTAATATAATATGTATAGATAAAATTTTAATTAATTTACCTTGAAAAAAAACTTAGTATGATATGGTTTTAGAAGAATTTTTATATTATATAATTAAAAATCTATCTATAAATGATAGACTAAAATGTATATGTCCTAATTGTAAATTTTAACCACGGTTAACTAGAAACAAAGTACACGAAAAACTAATATTGAAATGATTTCCTTCTCATTATGTATGTTGGATTTTTCATGGAGAATGAAATTTTATGGAAAAAAAGAAGTGAATATCCTATTAATGATATAAAAAGTGACCCTCTAGAGGATAAATAATTTCAAAACATGATAAATTATGCATTGGGATTTATAAGATATATTGTAAAATATTATAATATATCAAAAGTAGATTTAGTAAATCCATAATATTATAATATTTCTCAGAATATTTTGTGAGAAAAAATGAATTTTATGAATTAGATGTAGTTGAAATCCATGAATTGTGTGAATTGTGTATGAAGTGTTCAAAGCTATCTTTTCCATTCAAGTTGTAAGATATCAAGCATCTCTATGGAATTACTAATAGAGAAATGATTACGATTTTGGATCTTCTTCATGTTGAATTTAAAAAATATAAATCCATGCATTATTATATGAGATGATTAAAATCATTGACAAGTTTTTCCTTGATTATATAAATATACATAAATTCCCTAATTTTTTCATTCATTATTGGGGATAAGTTTCTGATAAAAAAGAATGCAAATTTCTTTATAAAATTATATTGAAATCATTGAGTAGTATTGATAATACATGTGAATTTAACACCATGAATAATAAGAAGAAGAAACGTCATATGAAGGTATTACATTAATTTCCTTTGAAATAATTCTTTCAATTATCATTCATATCATCTAAGACCACATTATACATGAAGTTTCATGATTTGGAAAGTAAAAAAATATTGAATTTATGATGCATCCAAAATTTTAAACAACATGTAATTTTTTTGATTTATTATATAAAAAATTTTCATTGGGATCTAGGAATGTAGATTTGGGATTTCCATTTGATGGTTTTAACCCAATCATCACTTTAAGTCCAAATTATATAATATGACCATTTTTTGGTCCCATAAAATATACCGTCATGGATGTGTATGGAAACAAATTATATAATTATTTTAATGAATAATCTATGAATGAAAGTGTGAATAAATAAAATATAAGTATACCTTTATCTTATGATAAAAAATTATAAGAATTATTGGATGATTTAATGTAAATATTGTATGCATCAATGAGAAAACCATTCAAAATGTTGTTACTTTAATGTGAAAAATTAGTGCTTTCTTAAACAAAAAAACTTTTTTTCATTGGAACAATCATAAAAGTTTGGATTTTATAGATTTTAATTTTGATTTTAAATATCAATGATTACCTTATAGTATAAAATGGTGATTTATGTTTCATCGCCAATTTCATGATTCATCTCATATATTATAGTTTACAAAGAATTTTTTTGATGAGATATTGAACTGAAAATACCACTAAAGGGGTAATATATTTGATAAATTTTCTGTCAATTAATGGATATCACATTAGAATTTTTTAAATGTAATTAGTTGAAAGAACGGTGGAATATGATTTAAGCTAAAATATCTGAAGATGTTGGAATACAACAACGGAAGAAAATTAGTTTATTTTTCAGACGTTCTTATTGAGAGTTAAATTTTATGTATTAAAATATTTAACTAATACATATTTAGAGGAACATATGTGATAATTTAATTATTAAAATTTTTATTGAGCAGGATAATTTAAATTATCACCTTAATCATCACAAAAACATTCCTTAAATGAATATAAAGTGTATTTTTTGGGGAAACAATAATGGAAAGTAACCTTATGCTATTTTTTCATTAAAAATCATGAGAAATAAATATTACTATAAAAATTTAATTGTATGGAATTTCTAGATGGATATTAATGTAACATTTCATGGTACATTAACTTAAATCATTAAAATTAACATGGATAGATAATTCTTTACTCACATATTCAGTTTATACCCTTAACATTGAATAATAAACTACATAAAACACTGACTAAAATTCAAGTATAGTTTTAAACTTTCCTCAGAGATATTTTCTAGAAAAACTCTAAATCCAACTAATCATAACAAACTTCAGGAAATAATTGGGTCGATAATTTATCATTTGAAGATTTTGTTTCCCCCATTAATTTTTCATTGTCACGAATATTTTAATGTTTATTTGGTTTAGGAAGATAAACTTAACACTTTAAATTGTTGTATACAATTGTGTGGTATATTATTGTTTTTTTATTTTCATGGAGGAATTTATTTCATCAAATATTTATGTAAATTATTTAATATGTTTCTTATATTTTTTTCATCGAGTACCTAGATCATTTGAAGAAAAATTTTAGAAATAGATATCATCCAAATAAATCAAAACAAGCCTTTAAATATGATAAAATAATCCATTCTCTGTGAAGAAATATATTCGAGAAACATAAAGTGATTAAAATCCCTAGGATTTTATCAAAACTTTTATTTAGCACTAATAAAGTACCCCTTTATTAGTGCAATTAATGTCACTAAGAAATGGGGTCCTTTATGAGTGCTTTCTTTAAAACTGATGAAGGGTCCCTTTATCAGTGGTTTAAATTTCACTAATAAATGATACCTTTATCAATGTATTTAGTAGCATTAATAATGGGATCATTTATCATCTCTTCTAAATGCATTGATAAAAGGGAATACTTCCATGTGCCGTTAAATTTATAACACACTGTAGCAATATAAAAAGCCGAAAGAAATGGGTAGAAAATATATATTTTAAATGAAAAAATATACAAAAAATACATGAAAAAACACTATATTATAAACTGCTCAAAAATTGGATTGTACAATTATAAGAGTAAGTAAAAATTATCATAGACATGCAAAGGAATCAATGTTCCTTTTTTCTTTGGTCCTTAATCCCCAATCATGCTATTTTTGAATAAACCACCTCGACTCGAGAAAAAGAATTAACATATAAATGAAAAATATTCTTATGTCGGTAATAAAATAAATTTTACTAAATATTTAAATTTTAAACTAAAATTTGGGCCATACTAAGAATATCATGTATCTAACTGAGTTTTAGTTGATTATTGAACATCCCACAATTTATTATTCACGGTCAAGATTTATCTCTATGAAAATTAACAAAATAATAATAAGATAAAAATGATATGAAGATTAATTATATAATAGTATATAAAATGATGAGAAAATAATCTGAGTTCATTTGCTCAGTTTTGGTGATGTGAAGCACATTTTAAATGAAAATGAAACTTATATATTGAAAACACTCACTTTGAGTCATATCAATCACATTGTGAGTTAGATTGATGTGTGGTAACTTTTTATATGTAAAAATGACTTTTGGATCATTTTCAAAAAGTATAAAAATAATTCAAATGAATTTTCTATGTTTTTAGTAGGTCACTTGTGTTTTTTTACTAAAATGTCATTTTAATCTAGAAACACACACTTTGAGTCATACTGGTCACATAATATGTCGGCTTGACATGATACAAATTTTAACACATCATAAATTAAATTTTAATCAAATTAATAAATTTTCAAGAAAATATGAGTATTTTTTCTTGTTTTATAGTGAGTGAAACACTTTTTGAAACAAAATATCAATTTTAAACTAATAACGGAAACTTTGAGTCATATCGGGCACATAGTGTATCATATTGAGGTTCAAATAATTCATAAAAATCAAAAAGTACATATGGATAATTTAACAAGAGTATAAAAACAATAAAAATGCGCATTATTGGTTCTAAGTACGTCACTTGTATTTTTAACTACATTTAATTTCAATTTTAATTAAAAAGAAACACATAGATTGATATCATTCACACCATGCATAAAATTTAGATGTTCCTATTTCATACATGTCAAAAATGACTTATGGATCATTTTAATAAACTATAAAGACAATATGAATGTAATTTATTAGGTTTGAGTGTGTCACTTATCTTTTTTACTAAAATGTCATTGTGGACTGAAAACATGCACCTGGAGTCATACCGGTAAAATCATCTGTCAGTTTGACATGAGACTAGTTCCAGCACATCAAAAATGACTTATGAATCATTTTTCTGAATTATCAAGACAATCTAATAATTTTTCTCAGTTTTCAATTCATGACACACTTTTTGAACTAAAATTTTAATTTTAAATAGATAAGTGATACTTTGAGTTATAATAGAAACATCATGCATTGGATTGAGGTAAAAATGATTCATACACATCAAAAATGACTTATGGATAATTGTTAGAAAGTATCAAAACAATCAGAATGGGCTTGGTTGGTTTTGAGTATGTCACATTTATTTTCTACTAAAATTAATGTCAATTTTAAATAAAAATACACAATTGGAGTCAAAATAGTCCCATCTTGAATTGAATTGAGATAAAAGTGATTCCTACAAGTCAAAAATGACATACAGATAATTTTATTAAATTATAAAAACAATCTGAATGATTTATATTGATTTTGAGTATGTCACTTGTCTTTTTCAATAAAATTAATGTCAATTTAATCTGAAAAAACACTCTTTGAGTTATACAGGTCACATCGTGTGCTTCTTTTTCTTGAGATTGATTCCTAAACATAAGAAAGGACATAAGATTAATTTTACAAAATCATGATACAATATGAATTCATTTTCTCTATTTTTAGTATGTTACTAATATTTTTCACTAAAATTATTATCAATTTTAGATAAAAAGACACACTTCGAGTAATACTTTCCATATTGTGTGTTGGATTGAGATGTAGTTTTTTTTACACATCAAAAAATTAATTATGTATGTTATTAATAATTTATTAAAATAATCCAAAAGTTCTTTCTTTCTTTGGAGTATGTCACCTATCGTTTTTACTAAAATTTCATTTTAAACAAGAAGCACACACTTTGAGTCATACCAGTGACATCATGTGTCTGTTTTTTATGAGGATGATTCCTATACATAATAAATAACTTATGAATCATTTTCCTAAATTATATATAAAATCTGAGCATGTTTTCCTGGTATTTTGTAAGTGACACTCTTTTTAAACTAAAATTACAATTTTAAACTGATAACAGAAACTTTAAGTTATATCAGGAATAAATTTTGTAATATTGAGGTAAAAATGATTTATACACATAAAAAATGACATATGGATCATTTTCCTAATGTATACAGAAATATGAATGTGTTTTCTCGATGGGGTATAGTGGTCCTCTCCTATCACTTACTATGTCCAATGCATTCCTCATATGATAAGGTTGAAACACAACATAAACATTCATATTAAAACTAACATAAAAATGTTAATACTTTAACCATAAAACACGAATGGTATAAAAATAGCACATCCATAGTGAAACATAACACAAAACCTTCAATACAATATAGAAGATTGTATCATAATAAATCAACTTCAAACAAGCATAAAATCCAATAAAGGTTGTTGACGTAGATGAAATCAATCCAAAAACTATTTAAGTGATATATCTCATTCTACATTGGAATCAATTAAAAGTAAAGAAAAAATTTATTTTGAAAATATTCTTATAATCTTGTAAAGGAATATTTGAAGGTGTCATAGTGGAGGAAAATAATTGCACCCACTGTATAAGTTAAAATAAACATGCTTTACTTAATTTGTCGAAGAGGTTATGAAGTACCTTGTTTGGAAAACAAAAGAATGATTCCTTTAATTTTTTTATAAAAAGTAAAACAAGGTTATAAATGACTTTAACGCATAGTATAAGAAATAGTAATAATGGTTTGAAATACATTTTTGAGAAACACATAGGTGGATGATAAAGAAGTCCCAGTAGATACTTACGTATAAACAACCTCAGATAATAAAGAGATTGTAAAATTATCCCTTAACTTGTACTTTTCGTTAGATGAGAGTACATTAACCTCAGGTATAATAGTTAAATAATTTTTATTAAATTATAAAAGAACCAGATACATAAATATTATATCATATATGATCCTCTAATATTGATTTGTTAATAATATTTGAGTAGTATCATTGTTTCGTGTGTTAACTTATTCTTTTTTTCTTTATTTTTTATTATTTAAGTCATATTTTTTATGTATAGGATGTATTTGATTCATATCCAGAATTATATTAAGTTGTTAAACATTATTTTTTTAATCATCAAATGAACATTATTCTTGAATGGTTATGATGGGGAATGAAATATTATCGTGTTGTGGAGGCGGTAAGCCATACATACGCACAAGTGAAAATATCATTCTATTGATGGTGAAATAGTATGTAATTGGATGGTATATTAATATACAGAATAATTAATATGTTATATTTATTATTTACCTCAATTACACTCTTTATTATACCCATACAAATATGGAAGTGTTGAATAACAAACTACACCACGGCGTGGAGACTATAAGACGTACGTACACATGTACGGTGAATATATCATTAATAGGATGGATATAATAATGAATATGGTTGTATTATACTTAAAATAATATATTAGTTTGTATAAAGTACTGGAGTTATTATTTTAGTATTTAAATAACAAAGAAATAGGAAGTGGAAGAAGAAAAGAACATTGAAAGAAGTGATGAAATAATTAACTCTTCTTGAGTTGATTCTTTTTGACTTGAAAAAAAGGGATCCATAGGTAGGATTTTGGATAAAAGTAAGTTCTCTAGGATGAAGTGAGGCTAGTTTTTAGGATATTTGAGTTGGGTTTGGCCGAGAAAAATGGACTTGGATGTGTGAATTTAAGAGAAGGTGAAGTACCATTTTATAAGAGAGGTGGGGGAAGTTTATGAAAATATTGAAATATTAATTTATTATAAAATAATTTTCATTTTCTAATAGCTCCAAATGAATTTGTTTCTAGGATAATGTAGGTATGGGTGTAATTCTTATCAACCAATAGGTTTTAGACAAGTTTTTGTTACCATATTAACCTTATCTTTTATATTTAAATCATAGTAAAATAGTTTAATATTTACTATGTCTTCTTGTAGTTTTATATTACATGGTTAATAAACTTAATATAAAATTATAAGAGAGCCTCAAGTGGTTCATTAATGAAATATAAAAACTTATCTAAGTCCATTTATAGAAACTTAGAGTTTTAGGAATATAATTTCATTTAATAGAATAGTATTTGTTTTAAAAAAATCATTAATGTAAATTTTCACACTAATTAGTATTTTTTTTGTGAAAGTTATAAAAACTTAATTTATTCAAAAAATGAATTTACTCAACCTCAACATGTCATATTCAACTATGAAATTATTGTGTGGCATCATAAGTTTCAATTTACATTTATATTTATATTTATAATATCAATTATTGTAATCTTTCATTAATAAGGTAAATACTTCTTCATCATTGTGTCATATTTAAATTAAATATTTAATGTATAAAAATAATAAATAAAATACTATTATGTATTGAATATTTTTATCTTTATAATTAATATTTATAGTCTAATTTTCTTATGTATAACCTTATATTAAAACTGTTTTAGTTATAAAATTTTGAATTTAAAATTTTAACTCTTCTTTAAATAAAATATAATAAATGTCCTTATATAATCCAAGTGGATAAAAAGGATCATATTTTTATCCTAAGGTTTATTTTTGCTGAAATACACATATCCAATAGAATTAGGACATGTTTTGGGGTAATTATGATATCATTTTTACCTTTAATTACCGAATTTAGTTTTAACTATGGTAAATAAAATTCCAAATTTACTATTAAAAAAAATTATATTCATCCTAGTGAACCAAATCTTACTTACCGATGAAATCTCTGTCTGTCAGATTTTTTTAATTCAATTCCCAGAATCAGTAAAATTACACTTTATTGAAATTTTTAATTGTTCCTAGAAGGTGGGTAAAAGATGGTAAAAAGTTTAATAAAATTTTATATATGTAATATTATTTTAAAATGAATTCAATGAATTAAATTTGAATAGTAAAGGGATTATGTATCTATTTTGAATTTAAAATAAATTTAAATTAAAAATTAATTATTTAAATAAAAAGTCAGTTTTAAACAACAACACATTTTTTTTTCACTATACATCAAAAATTGACAGTTTTCATAAAATTACCCAAAATTCCCCCTAATCCAATTTTGATATTACAAAACCAAAAATGAATTCCATTTTGAAAAATAAAATTTATAAAATTTCAAAAAGTGGGTATTACTATTCATAAATGTCTTTTTAAATGACTAGTTTGATTTGTCAGGGTGTGCTAGAACTCAGGGATATGTTCAATGCAGGATATTGTATTATTCAAAGAGAAGAGTTCTTTGGAATTTTGGGGCGTTTCATTATTCCCTCCTTCAAATAATTTTGTCCTAGAAATTTCTAGAATATTACTGCACAAAAGATTTGTGCGGTTCTTCATCATAAGTTCCCCAAGTTCCCATGTTTCCTCTTCTATTCTATGGTTTCTCCACTGGACTTTTACCAGATGAGTTTTCTGGTTTCTCAACACTTGTTCTCTGGTATCAAGATTGTTGATAGACTCTTCACAATAAGATAGATCAGGTTCATGTTCTATTTCTTCATTGGTGAGTATATGCATTGGGTGAGACATATATTTTCTTAATAGTGATACGTGGAACACATCATGAGATTTGGAGAGACATGGTGGCATTTCTAAATGGTAAGCTACAACTATAATTCATTATAGAATTTTGTAAGGTTTGATGTACCTAGGAGTTAATTTTCCCTTCTTACCGAATCGTATAACACCCTTATATGGAGATACCTTGAAGAAAAAAAGATCTCCTACTTGAAATTGCAAATCCTTCATTCGGTTCTCGACATAGATCTTTTTCCTACTTTGAGATAATTTGATGTGGGTTTGGATAATCTTCATTTTTTTAATTGTTTTCTCAATAAGTTTCGGGACTACAAGTTTTCATTCACCAACATCATTCCAACAAGTTGGTGTGTGAGATCTATTTCCACATAACGCTTCATATGTATTCATTTGAATACTTGAATGGAAGCTATTGTAATAGGAAAATTCTACTGAAGGTAAATATTGACCCCACATACCTTGAAAGTCAAGTGGGAAGGATCTCAACATGTCTTGTAAGGTTTTAATAGTCTTTTCTGATTGTCCATCAGTTTGAGGGTGGTAGGAAGTGCTCAACCAAAGTTCAGTATCTAGGGATTTCTAAAGAATTTTCCAGAATCATGAGGTAAAATGGGGATCAATATCTGAAAAAATCAACAGGGGTACACCATGAAGTATTAAAACTTCATTAATATATAGTCTTCTTAAATGTTGAATTGGTATATCTTCTCTTATAGCAAGAAAATGTGCTGAGTTGGTAAGACGACCAACAATGACCCATATTGCATCATTCCTTTTAGGAGTCTTCGATAGCCCCATGAAAAAGTCCATTTTCATATCATCCCATTTCCACTGAGGTATGGGAAGAGGTTTCATGACACCTCTAGGATGTTTTTTTCCATCCTTAACCTATTGACAAACCATACATCTTGACATATAATCAACCATCTCTCTCTTCATGTTGTCCCACCAAAAATGTTCCTTCAAATATCTATACATCTTAGTGATACCATGGTGTATATAGAAATTGGAGCTATAAACATCATCCAAAATTTCCCTTTTTAGATCAGGTATATCAGGAACACAAAGACTCTTCCCAAATTCCAAAATTCCATCTTCATATACGAAGTCGTTCAATCTACCATTATCCAAAACTTTAATTTTCTTTTGAAACTCATCCTCATCAATCTGTGAACTTTTTATCCTTTATAGTAAATATATTTTGGAAACCATTTGAAAAAGTATTGATGTATCACCTTCCATGATTATTCCCATATCCATATTTACTAGATCCATGAATATAGGACCCCTTTCGACTCTTATCTTGTTCATAACCCCATGATCGATTCTGTGGAAAAGCATCTGCCACCTTATTTTCCTTCCCCGAGTGGTAGTGTATTGTGTAATCATAATCCTTGAGTAGTTCAATCCATCACCTTTGCCACTTGTTGATATCTATCTGTGAGAAAATATAATTCAAACTATTGTGATCAGTATATATCTCACATTTTTCACCATAGAGATAGTGTGTCCATATCTTCAGAGTAAATTTACAGCTTCTAACTCAAGATCATAAGTGGGATAGTTTTTTCATGAATTTTTTTCCGCCGTGATGCATATTCAATAACTCTACCATTATGAATAAGGAAACAACCATGTAATTTATTTGAAGCATCACTATAAATAACAAACCCATCATTCCACAATAGTAGAGTCAAGATAGGAGAATTGAATAATATTCTCATCAATTTTTCAAAACATTCTTCACACTCCTTTGTCTAAACAGATTTAAACCATTTTTGTGTGATCTTTGTTAATGGGTTAGCCAATCGGGAAAAATGCTGGATGAAATGCTGATAATAACCTAATAAACAAATAAAACTATGTACCTTAGTTATACTTGTCGGTGCTGGAATTCTTAGATTGCCATTTTCTTTTAAGAATCAAAAGATATTATATCCATAGAGAAAATATGGCCAAGAAAAGAAATCTTATGAAGCTAGAATTCACACTTTCTAAATATCCCATATAATTCACTTCTTCTAAGAGTCTTTAGAATAGTGCGCAAGTGATTTTATTGATCTTCGTATCATTTGAGTGTACCAAGATATCATCATTAAATACCACTACAAAGTCATAATGATATTCCATGAGAACTCTATTCATTAGATCCATCAAAACCTAGGATACATTAGTTAGACCAAATGGCATTACTGTAAACTAGTAATGCCCATAACTGGTATGAAATACTATCTTTGGAATGTATTCCTTCCTCATGAACAACTGATAGTATCTAGATCGAAGACCAATCTTTGAAAAATATTGAGCTCCATGAAGTTTATCGAACAAATTATTAATACAAGGTAGGGGATAATTGTTCTTTATTGTTATCACATTGATCTCCCTATAGTAAGTTCACAATCTCATAGATCCATCTATTTTCTTAACAAAAATAATAGGGGCTCCCCATGGAGAAACACTAGGCTGAATAAATCATTTATTACTCAATTCCTCTAGTCGTTTATTCAATTACACTAATTCCATAGTGGCCATTCTATAAGGGGTCTTAGATATGAGCCTTGAAATAGGAATTAAGTCAATGGAAAACCCAATTTCTTGTTCTAGAGGATGTCTAGGTAAATCCTCTATAAAAAAATCAAAATATTCTTGAACAATAGGTACATACTATATTTGAACATTCCTTTCCTCACCCATAGTTATTTCACTCTCTTCCACCCCAATAATTGAATTTATTAGAGCTATTAGGGGTGGATCTGGATGATAATCATATGGTGATGTTTCTGATCTAAAGATAAGGGATTCCTTATCATCATCAAATTTTTTACCTCCTTCTTCTTATAATAAATTTTCACATCATGGTTTGAAATCCAATCCATATCGAGGATTATATCAACTTCAATCATGTGTATGACAATACGATCAATATATAATGCACGTTCATATACCATAATGGTAACAAAGTGGGAAAAATTTGTTGCAGTAATACTTCCCTTCAGAGTTTTGACTGACAACTCCCTTAATAAGTCAAATCGGAAAAATATCTAATTTTCATGGAAAAATGGGAAGATATGAAAGAATACGATGATCTAGAATTAAATAAAACATTGGATAATTTTTAGGAAACTATTAAAGTACCTGCCACCATGCTATTCAAAACTTCACCCTCTACAGTTTTGATCGCATAATCTTAGCCTTTCTCCCTCGGCATTTTTCGAGGTAATATTTCTTGATGCTTAGGATATTAGTTTTCATAATTCCCCATTTCATAACAATTGTAGCATTCAACATTGACAACCTCTTTCTTCCCCTTGTAATCATGAGCTTGGTGGCCTTTTTCTACATAATTTTAACAAAATCCCATCCCCTTTAGGTAAGTACCAAGGTGTTTCTTCCCACAATTACTATAGTATGGAAATTCAACATATACCTTCTTCCCATTATTTCCTTTTCCATAGTGTTTAACATGTCTCTTCTTCTCTTGCTTCTATTTAAAGTCATAAGACTTACAGAATCCCTTTTCTATCTTGATAGCACATGATACTATATCTTCGCATAATGAGAATGATTTTGAGACTAATGGTTGTTGGAGAAATGATTTTAACTCATAAAATAATTGATTAAACTTACTTCTTGGGTTATGTATATAATTTTCACCATGCCTTGATAACCTCGTAAAGCTAGCCTCATATTTTGCGATATTATCATCCTCCTTTTTCCTCAAACTCAGAAATTTTCTTTCCATATGAACTCAATGTTCACAAGGAAATTATTTTTCTAATAAAATCTATTTAAAATCACTTCATTCCGTATTTGATACTTCTTTACCCTCCATTTTGTTTTGATTTAATGACCACCATTGATCTACATCCCATATGAAGTGATAAACTACCATGAAATATTTTTCCCTTTAGATACTCCCCAAAGCATGAACTATTTTCTCTTAAAGAACTTATCCATTTCATAGCTATAAATGGATTTGTAGTCCCATTGAATTTTGGGGGTTTTTGGCTCATGAAGTGGTCTAACATTGATCCTCCGTGTTGTGGATCAGGGTGCTCCATATGGGTAAGGTTATTATTTATAACCTGAGTGAGTTTTTCCAATATGGTTATAATTAGTTCAACACCAGTTGCATCACCAGCTCTACTATAATTATCTTTAGTCGGATGGAAATCCCTACATGGGTTACCTGTATTGATACAGTTTCCATTACTTCCACTAGGATCCATTTCTAAACAATGGCACACACTAAATTAGTTTATGAATCAAAATGCATAATTCCAAACATGTAAAATAATTAACATAAATTGAACAGTTTATACATATAATATATAAAAAAATTTCTCTAGGGAAGTATTTACTCAAAAATCCTTCAAAATTGTTTGTAGATAAAATGTGAATTATCCTAAGTATATCCCCCAGGAGTGTCAAACCATGTGCGCAGTAAGGATCATTGTCATGTACCAGGATACCTCGGGTCAAGACCAAAACTCTTTGTCAGAGTTTTCACTCCTAGGGACATCTATGCTAGAACCACATTGACTTATAGTATCCAAAAAGAGATTTATTTCTTGGAAAACCCACATAATATATACATTACCAAAAATTTTCGATGATCTTCTATACTAATCCTCAAAGACAATCTTAGGGTAATGTTCTCTAATCAAAGTTTTTCTAAATCTAGTTCCCAAGGATTGTACTAAAATTACTATGATACCAACTATACTACCTCGACTCTAGTTATCTAGAGTCGGTGCATTATTACATAACACTGGAATGATCAGAATTGGTCATATCTCGAAAGACCGATCAGTTTATTTGCTGTGGAAGTACTAGATACATACATAAGTTTCACAATAAATTATGAAATGAAAAAAGCTACATTGTGTCTCCTTTGAACACACTCATATCCCTTATCGTATCCCTGTAGGTCAATCATAATATACTTCTTAGTATCCTGGGAAAAAATAAAACATAAGAAAGGGGTGAGCCCAGATTCTCAGTAAGGATAAAAATATAACAAAAATTATCATAAATAAGCATAAACATTTAAGGAAATGTGTAATATTAAAAAACAATCCTTTTAAACATAAATTTCAACATAATATGGAAAAGATAAATCAAATAAGTCTATTTTCTTATTCATAGGGATATTCTACTAGTTTAATAATCACATGTAATATCAATAACTAATTTCATAATAATGGATTTCGTAATGCCAGACATCCTAACCAAATAGTAAAGGCCTTGTGCCAAGACTACAAATTAAGATATTGTTAAGGACTTTTTCCAAGATAGTAGTTTGACTCATGATACCTACTGATGCATCGATGGGAAATAGTGGGCCCCAACATCACTTACTACGTCCAATGCATTCCTCATATGAGAAGGTTGAAACATAACATAAACATTTGTATTAAAACTAACATATGAAATGTTAATAATTTAACCATAAACCATGAATGGTATAAAAATAGAACATTTAAAGTCAAATATATCACAAAACCTTCAATACAATATGGAATATTGTGTCATAATAAATCAACTTCAAACAAGAATAAAATCCCACAAAGGATGTTGACATAGATTAAATTAGTCCAAAAACTATTTGAGTGAAATATCTCTTTCTAATTTGAAATCATTAAAAAGAAAAGAAAATATTTATTTTTAAAATATTCTTATTAGCTTATAAGGGAAGGTTCAAAGGTGTTATAACATCAGAAAATAGCCACACCCACTGTATATGTTAAAAAAACATTATTTCCTTAATTTTTCGAAAAGGTCATAAAATACCTAGTTTGGAAAGTGACAGAAATATTCCTTTCAATTTTTTATAAAAAGTAAAAAAGTTATAAAATATTTTAACCCATAGTCTAGGAAATAGTAAAATTGTTTTGAAATACATATTTCAGAGACATGGATGTGGATGATAAAGAAGTCTCAGTAGATACTTATGTATAAACAACCTCAAATAATAAATATATTGTAAAATTTACCCTTATATTGTACTTTTACTTAGTTGAGGGTACATTTACCTATTTTATATTAGTTAAATCTTTGTTATTAAATTATACAAGAACCACATGCATAAATATTATATCATATATGATCATCTAATAATGCTTTGTTACTAATATTTGAGTATTATCTTTGTTTTGGGTGTTAAATGAATCATTTTCCATTATGTTTTGTTATGTAATTCATGTTTTTTATAGATAGAATGTATTTAATTCATATAAATAATAATATTAAGTTCTTAAAAATCACTCTTTGATCAGCAAATGAACATTATTCTTTAATGGTTACGATGGAGAATGAAATCTCATCGCGTCGTGGAGACGGTAATCCATACATACGCACGAGAAAAAATATCATTCCATTGATGGTGAAATCATATGTAATTGGATGATATATTATATATAAATAATAATTAACATGTTATATTTATTATTTAGATCAATTATACTCATTATTATACCCATCTAAATAAGGAAGTGTTGAATAACAAACTACACCACGATGTAGAGACGATAAGCCGTACATATGCACATATGATGAATTTACCAATCATATAATGAATAAAATAATGAATACAGTTGTAACATTCTTATAATTACATATAAGTATGTATAAGTTACTTGAGTTATTTATTTATTATGTAAATAACAATGAAAGAGGTAGTGGAAGAAGAAAAGAACTTTGAAAGAGGTGATGAAATAATTACCTCTTATTTGGGTGATTCCTTTTCATTTGAAAAAGAGGGCTCCATAGGTTGGCCTTATGATCAAATTAAGGACACTACGATGAATTTAGGGTAGTTGGGAGGATATTTGAGTTGGTTTTGGATGAGCCAAATGGTTCTGGAGGTTTGAATTTAAGAGAAGGGGATGTACCCTTTTAAAAGAGAGGTGAGGGGAACTTTATGAAAAACATGAAATATTAATTTATTAAAAAATCATTTTTGGTTTCTAATAGTATTAAATAGATTTATTTCGTGGTTATTGTGGGTATGAGTCTAAATAATATAAAAAATAGGTTTTATAGCAGTTTAGGTCACCATATTAACCTTATCTTTTATATTTAACTCTTAGTTAAATAGTTTAACATTTTCCTAAGCTTCTTGAATTTTTATATTACATGGTTAATAAACATACTATAAAATGACAAGATGACCTCAAGTGGGGTTTTAATGAAATATATTACCTTATCTAAGTCCTTTTTATGAACCATATATTTTTAGTAATATTATATCATTTAATAAAATAGTATTTGTTTTAAAAACTCATTTATGTCAATTTTGACACTATAGTATTTGGTTTTTGTGAAAGTCATAAGAAGTTGATTACATCGAAAAAAACATTGAATCCACCCTAAAATGTTATATTAACCTAGAAAATTCGTGTATGTAATCATAAGTTTCAATTTACCTTTATTTTTATATTTATAATATCAATTATTTTAACCATTCCTTAATAAGGTAATTAGTGCGTCATCATTGTGTCATATATAAATTTAATTATTTACTATCTAAAAATCAAAAATAAAATAAAATGATTAAGGAAAAAGTTTTAGATTTCTAATTAATATTTGTAGTTGAATTTATCTTATGTTTAACACTATATTAAAAATGTTTTAGTGATTAAATTTTGAATTGAACACTTTTAACTCTTCTTTAAATAAAATATAATAAATGTCCTAATCTAATCCAAGTGAATAAAAAAGGATCATATTTTTTTCCTAAGGTTTATTTTGGTCGAAATACACTTATCCAATAGAATTATGACATGTTTTGGGGGTAATTATAATATCATTTTTACCTTTAATTATCTTATTTAATTTTAACCGTTGTAAATAAAATTCAAAAGTTACTATTCACCAAAAAAATATTTTTATCTCATTGAACCACATTTTACATACTAATGACAACCATGTCTATAGGATTTTTAAAATTCAATTCATAGAAGCGGTAAAACTACGCTCTATTCAAATTTGTAATTGTGCCTAGAAGGTGGGTAAAAGATTGTAAAAAGTTCAATAATTTTTTTATATATAATCTTATTATAAAATGACTCCAAGGAATTAAATTGGACTAATACATGTATTATGTATCTATTTTGACATTAAAATAAATTTAAATTAAAAAATAATTATTTAAACAAAAAATTATTTTTAAACAATAACGCAATGTTTTTCACTATTCATAAAAAAATGAAAGCTTTCAGAAAAATTCATAAAATTCAGCCAAAGATAATTTTGATATTTTGAAACCAAAAATGAATTTCATTTTGAAAAATAAAATTTATAAAATTTCAAAACACTGGTATTACTATTCATAACTTCTTTTTAAACAGCTAGTTTGATTTGTCTGGGTGTGCTTGAACTCAGGGCTATGTACAACCCAAGCTATTACATTATTCAAAGAGAAGCATACCATGGAATCTTGGAGTGTTACATTCAGTAAGTCTGATTCCTATATGTCAAAAATTACTTATGGTTCATTTTTATAAAGTATCAAAATAATCCTGATGCATTGTCTCAGTTTTGGATATGTCACTTGTGTTTTCTACTAAATTGAATGTCAATTTTAAATAAAAATACACACTTGGAGTCATACTGATCAAAAGATGATTCTAATTAAGGTGTAGAAGAAACCTAAACCTAAAAAAACTTATGAATCATTATAATAAATTATAAAAAAATATGGATTCTTTTGATCAGTTTTAAGAATGTCACTTTTGTTTTTACTAGTCATTTTATACTGGAAACATGCACTTTGAAAAATAACGGTCTCATGGTGTATCAGTTTGAATTGAGACTAATTTATAAAAATCAAAAATGAATTATGATACATTTTTATAAATTTTCAAGATTATCCGTGTGTGTTTACTTGGTTTTTTGTGTGTGATACACTTTTTGAACTAAAACATCACTTTTAAACTAATACGAGACACTTTGAGTTATATCCGGGACACCATCTACCAGATTGAGGTGTGAAAAATTACTATAAATAAAAAATGACTTATCAATTATTTTACATAAGTATAAAAACAATCTGACTGAATTTTCTCAGCTTTGAGTATGTCACATTCCCTTTTATGAAAATTATTTTCAATTTTAAATAAAAAGACACACTTGGATTCATACTGGGCACACTGTGTGTTCGATTGAGGTGTGGATGATTCCCATATATAAAAAAAGACTTATGGATCATTTTAAAAAATTATCAAAAAAATATGAATGTGTTTTCCATCTTTTAATTATGTGATGTCTTTTTTGAACCAAAATATAAATTATAAACTAAAAATAGATAGTTTGAGTCATAATAAGAAAACTGTGTATCAGATTGAGGTGAATCTAATTTATTATGTCATGTGTGTTTTTATTTGAACTATGTGAGAAAATCTAGTAAATAAAGAACATTTTCCATTTGTATGGAAGAGGAAACCCCATCCTTCCAAAAACGCCCCATCCAAAAGTAGCATATTCTCTCTTTTTTGGCTTGTTGGAGAAAATTGATAGAAAAAAATGTGCTCCCAAAAGATATCTGAAAAATAATAAATAATTTTTTGATAAAAATAATAAGTAAATTTAATTAAAAATTGTAGATAAAACCATGAAAAATAACTAAATAAATAGAAATAATTCACCTTTTCATGATGTTTATATACATTCTTGACCATTTTCCATATTTCTATTATCTCAGTTTCAACTGTGAAGTCTAGTATATTATGATCTTGAGTACCTTAGATCAAACTACCAAACATTGAGTAATAGAATACACCTGGGTAATAAAACTAATTTTATGTTAGTAATTCTATTAATAAATAAATTAAATATAAATATGAAATAGTACACTAATAAAATGTTAACTTTTAAATGAAACCACACAATTTGAGTCATACCAAGTAATCTATATATCAGATTGAGGTATTGTTGAGTCTTACATGTCAAAAATGACTGAGGAATCATTGTACTAAATTATAAATACAATATTAATTATTTTTATTGGTTTTGAGTTTGTTACTTTTATTTTTTACTAAACTGTCAACTTTAAACTCAAACCACACAATTTGAGTAATACTGGTCACACCAGGCATCAGATTGATGTGTGTTCAATTCCTACCTGTGAAAAACAATTTTTTTTTACTCTTTTACTAATTTTTGACAACAATACAATTAAATTTTCTTGATTTTGGCTATTTCGACACACGTTTTAAACAAAAATGGAGGATTTGAAAAGAAAACATGTACTTTGAGTCATAAAAACCAAATCATGTCTCAGATTTCTGTGTGTTTAATTCATACATGTGAAAATTGAATTATAGATTGTTTTCCTAAAGTTTGAAAACAATATGATCTTGTTTTCCTAGTTCTAACAATATGATGTATGTTTTAAACTAGAATGAAACTTTTGTATTAAAAAAACATACATTGAGTCATAACGACCACAACGGGTGTCAGATTCATGTGTAGTCAATTATTACATGTGAAAAATAAATTATGGATTGTTTTAATAATGTTTGAAAATAATCAATGATATTTTAGTTTAGTTTTCACTATTTATTTTATATTTTAAACTAAAATTATTCTTTTCTATTGAAAACCAATACATTGAGTCGTACTGACCAAATAATGTGTAAGATTAATGTACAATCTACTAATACCCATCACAAATTACTAATGGATAGTTTAACTAAATCTTGAAAACAATTCTAGATCATTTTTTTAGTTTTGAACATATGAGTTCTTTTTTAAAGAGATGGGTAAATTTAACCAATTATGTATAAAACAATTATAAGGATATTAAGTAATAAAATTAGATAAAATGATGAGAAACTAAACCAAAAAATTAATATAATGTCACCTATTCATGATGCCTATATACATTCTGACACTATTTATTCTTCCCATTCATTTCTAAACAAATTGGTTTCCTCCATTATAGTTCTCCTTGAGAAATAGATCATAAATAATATATAATCATTTTGATACTAATGATTCACACCCAAATATATTTCTATGGTCATATCGAATATTATATCACAAACATAATATGAAATAACTTAAATTTTATGTTAGAAAAAAGTTTGAAACCATTTACACTTCCCACTCTTCACTAAACAAATTCATTTCTTATTTTGAGTATAGATGTTTTGGATCTCATAGTAGTACTGGTAAAATATAGACAAAAAAGGATTAATAAATATTTTTAATGAAATTTTATTTAACTTTGGAAATTACCTATTTGGGAATTTTATTCTTTTCATGGTTTATGATTTCTCTCATAAACTTAAAAACATAATATCCACAATCATGGATATTTTCTTACATCATACAATACAGAAACAATGACCAAAATAAATATTGTTTTGAAATATATTTTTATGGTAAAATAACTCCATTTATAACATATTACATTTACAATTGAATTAATCCGTTGGATTTTTATATTTATTTATCAACTTCATTCCATGATTTATCCAATATTTAGTGGCCTCTATATCGTTGAATTTTTTTTTGTTAAAAAACAGACTAAAACATATAATTCAATGTTTATCTATAAAATATTGATTCTAGTGAATTAAAAAGACATAATACACATGATGTGTGGTTGGTTTGTTTAATATACATAAATTAGAACCAAAAAACTAAATATTTAGGACATCTAAATTAAGTGATATTAACATCTAATGCTTCTGAAAAAAGTAATGAAAAAAAATCTATTTTTTCTGATTAGATATTAAAGTTTTACTCTTTCATTATAGGAATCAAGAAAAGTTTAGAATATGTTAATTGTTTTCTTGAACACATCATTTAGCTCATTTTTTTCTTATCGATTTTTTCTTTATCCAAAGAAGTTTCTCGTGTAGAATTGATAGAGTGATTAATGAATCCAAATCATGATTCAATTTGTTTTCCATTTTTATAGTAGTAATATAAAATTCTACAGAAAATAAGAATATTTATTAACTTTAATGAACATATTATATAATTTTTTGTACATACATATTATAAAAATGTACCTTATGTATATATTAACAATTATGATTCAGGACCATTCAAACTTGAGGATGTCATTTATACTCTCAAGACGAAATGCATCTAAAATGAAAATTACAAATATTAATTCATCATTTTAAATTTAATAAATATATTCATCTTTAAATTTGGTATTTTCATGGTGTTTTAATGAAAATAAATGTTGTAGTGGAACTGGTCGGGAGAAGGTACTCCAGGAAGGTCCTTTTGATTTCTTGGTCGATAGAATAGATTATCTTCATATGAACTTTTGTTTCCCCATCGCTCTATCTATTTGTAATAAAATACCTCACTTTCGATATTTTTCAATTAATTATTACAAGTTTTTCATTAGATTTTTTTTGAAGACATACCTCATGTTTCATTAAAAGATTAGACATCCATGCTACAAAAGTTCCAATAGTATCATTGACCATTGTAATATCTGGATCATCCAGTAGAAAAAGAAACATAGTGATCAGATCATGAGGTATGTTAATCCACACTATCATGTAATCTTTTGGGAGTTTTTATTATGTAACTTTTTCCCTCAGATATTATACACCATACCCATAACAACTAGGTGGTTCCTGGGTGTTGATACATAGAAATAACATAAAAAAATAGCCTATATAATTTTAATAATATAAATTATAGGAAGTTGTTTAATTCATTTTTTGGAGAAATGGTAATGAAAAATTTGATTACCTTGTTAAGGTATGATGTTGAGGGGAATTAATAACCTCAAATATAGCATGGTCAGTTGGTTGATCATGTACGGATCATGTTCTTCCTCATGTTATCTTTGATCCTTTATCATATATTGGTCTTCTAGAATAGTCCAGACAATAATATATTGCAACATGTAGGTTCTAGGCACAGCGGAAGCACGTTGGTGGGTTTTCCCAACTTTAATTTTAACGTTAAACAACATTCAATCCGAGATCCTTCACGATATAAAACGCAGAATCTTCGAAATAAAATGAATAACAAAAAGAAAAGAAGAGTCCCAGAATCCTTGAGGAGGATTATCATATGTTGATTATAATTAATTTAATTAATGCATAAGAATTACCTCGTTGGAATTCTTTCTTCGTTGATGTGTCCGGTCACGATTCGGTGATCCGTCGTTGCGTCGTAGAATCCAAGTGTAGGATTCCTCTAGTGGTGATCCACACATGTGTTATGTATCTCTGGACGTCGCCGAAGGGATCTCTGGGTGCTAGCACGGAAGAACCTTCGCTTGCGATGTCTGCCTTCGACCGCCTTGATCCGGTAGAGGATCTTGATCTCATAACTTGAGGGCGTTCTTGGTGGAAAGGGAATTATCTCTTGGGTTGATAGTATTTCCAAATCCGTTGTGCACAACAATGGCTATTTAAAATTTTGGGGTTGCGAGGATATTTATAATCAGGTTTGAGGTTAATAGAGTTATGACAATAAATAAATTCGTTACGCATTTTATTTATTTCATTAACTCTTATTGAAAACCCCCATGTCGAATTATTAATTCCTTGACATGCGCCCACGCTGATTATAATAAATATCATTATATAAAACAATATTAAATCCTCAAAATCCCAACTGGAAAAACTACACGGCGTGTAATAATTAATACATGGTGTGTACTTGTTTTCCATAAAACTACACGGCGTGTATATTTAATATACACGGTGTGTACTTTTATTTTCCATTTTTCTCCACCACATTTATTAGACCTTGAGTAATGACTATTTATTTCTTAAATAAATGTCACTGCATTACTCACTAATAAATATATTTTTTATCTATAATATATTCGCTCAAATATTTAGTGTCAAAATAAATGCAATCATACATGCTTAAATAATTATTAAACCATAGTCAGGAATAATATTTATTTAACTTGTTAAATTAATATTTAACTAAGATACATGGACACACTTAGTGTGTGACCCTCTAGGCCTCTTTCTCAGTGGTATTAGGTTGAGCCTGCCTAAAGTCCAAGGTTAGCGTCTAGAAACACGCCAAGGAACCCACATAGAAAGAAGTTAACACCGCAATGATGTGTGACCTCCTACGAACGCTTACCATATAATATAATCCCTTTGTCTCGATATCTCCAATCAAGCGAGTTGCATGCTAGTGCCATCAACCCATGTGATTGATTATTCTTTGTTTGACTTCTTGGAATTGAACTTGCCCATACCTTACCATGGACATGGATTTATTTAGGCTATGTCAATTCCATCAAAGGGCCTGAGATATCTAATTCAGTTATGGAACGGAAGGGAAAAATCCTTTCATGCATTATCTATTAATGCGGTATTACTCGTGACGCACCCAACATATCCTACCTCGCTGCGAACAGTGTGTCGTCATAGTTTTAATCAATAAATCTATGTGAGCGAGTTGGAATACCCATTAATAACAATCTTAAAGTATAAGGACCAATACACACGTCCACAGATAGGAACATCCAATGAAACTATGAAATGTGGATTTCCTACTAGCGGGTCTCATTCTCATAATATCCTCCTGGATATTACCAAGGGCGCACACCATGAGAAGGTGCCTCAAAGTTTAATGAGTCCTCACCCCTAATGACCTGTATTATTTGTGTCCCTCAAATAATATCATCCTTCCATAGAACAAACATTCAAGAATAGTGTTATGGCACTTCCGGGTTCTCATCATTACAGGGATCCGCTACGACCCTTTAATGCAACAGCTGTCCTTAGGACATTATCACATGACATGTCATGCAGAAGAACAATCAAGATGTGATAAGGCTTTTATTTAATGAATAAATTAAAAAGTATTTGGTTCTAGACCACAAACTCCAACAGACTCCCACTTGGACTAGAGCCAACTGCTAAAAACCTTTAACCCGCTAACTCTCACATGATATTCATACTTCTGCTGAGATAGGCCTTTAGTCATGGGGTCCGCCACGTTCTCTTCCGTGGACACTCTGGTCACTTCATCTTCACCCCTTTGATAGAAATCCCTCAAGAGGTGATACTTCCAGAGTATGTTCTTTGTACGTTGATGCGACCTTGGTTCTTTTTCAAGAGCCACCACTGTAGTATTATCACAATACAATGTAATGGGATCTTTACTGCTAGGAACCACATCAAGCTCCCAGACAAAGTTCCCAATCCAGACAGCTTCTTTGGCTCCATCAGAAGCCGCTATATTCTCGGAATCCGCTGTAGAATCGGCGACAACTGGCTTCTTTGAACTTTTCCAGCTCACAGCTCCTCCATTGAGACAGGAAACATATCCAGATTGCGACTTCAGATCATTCTGATCTGTTGAAAACCAGCATCAGCATACCCTCTAATGACAAGCTCCTCATCTCCTCCATACACCAGGAACGTATCCTTAGTTCTTCTCAGATACTTAAGGACAGTCTTAACAGCAATCCAATGCTGTTCTCTTGGATCTTCTTGATATCTGCCTACCATGCTCAGTGAATAGGCAACATCAAGCCTGGTACATAACATGGCATACATGATGGATCCTATAGCCGAAGCATATGAGGTCTTAATCATCCTATCTTTCTCATATTGTGTTTGGGGACACATTTTATTATAAAGATATAAGCCATGTGACACTGGAACCAATCCCCTCTTGGATTTTTTCATACTAAATCTCTTTAGTATCTAGTCAATGTATATACCCTGACTTAGTCCAAGAAGCCTCATGGATCTGTCACGAATGATCTTGATCCCCAGAATGTAGGCTGCTTCTCCTAAGTCCTTCACGGAGAAACACTTGTTCAACCAGTCCTTAACTGACTGTAAGGCTAGTAAGTCGTTTCCAATAAGCAATATGTCGTCAACATATACCACTAGGATGACGACCACATTCCCATTAAACCGCTTATAAACACATGGCTCACATTCATTCTTAATGAAACCAAATTCCTTTATGGCTTCATCAAATCAAATGTTCTTTTACCTGGATGGATGATTCAATCCATAAATGGATTTCTGCGACTTGAAATCCCGTTTGGCTTCACCTGGTGTCACAAACCCTTCTGGTTGTGTCATATAGACATATTCCTGAAGGTTCCTGTTAAGGAATGTTGTTTTGACATCCATCTGCCAAATCTCGTAGTCATGGTAAGCTGCTTTGGAAAGTATGATTCTTATGGATTTAAACATGGAAACTGGAGAGAAGGTTTCATCATAGTAAATTCCTTCATGCTGTCTGAATCCTTTAGATACTAGAGTTTCTTTATAGGTGCTAACTTGACCTTCCATGTCCAACTTTCTTTTGAATCCCCATTTGCATCCAACAGGCTTTACATCAACTGGCTCATCGACCAGAACCCAAACATGGTTCTGATACATGGAATCCATCTCAGAATTCATAGCTTATATCCATCTTGCAGCTTCTGAGCTTTCTACTGCTTCCTTGTAGGAGAGAGGTTCATCATTTTCCAACAATAATGATTCACCATCCTCGGTGGCTAGGAAACCAAATCTCTCTGGTTCCCTTACATCTCTTGAGCTCCTACGCAGTACTTGTGTTTCTGGAACCTCTTCCATAGGGAGCTGTGGAACTTGTTCCTGTACTAACTCTTGTGTATCTTGATCATCAGCTTCATCGAAGTCAATCTTTCTCCCACTATCCGTCTTGAGGATGTGCTCCCTCTCAAGAAAGATGGCTTGTCTGGCAACAATCACTTTCTTGTCTTGAGGGTTATATAGGCAATATCCTTTTGTTTACTTGGGGTATCCTATAAAGATACACTTCGTGCCCCGGGGTGCTAGTTTGTTGCTTGATAATGCCTTAACAAATGCCTCACATCCCCATACACGTGTGTGCGACAAAGTGGGTTTCCTTCCATTCTATTACTCGGATGGAATTCAATTTTCCACCTTAGTTGGTACTCGGTTTAATGTGTATGCTACAGTTTGTAATCCATATCCCCAAAAGGATAACGGAAGATCTGCATGACTCATCATCGACCTCACCATGTCCAACATGGTGCAATTACTCCTTTTACTAACACCATTACACTGTGGTGTATAAGGAGGAGTGAGGTGAGATAGAATCCCAAAATCCCGTAGAAGATCGATGAACTCTTGGTTCAGATACTATCCACCTCGATCCGATCAAAGCTTCTTTATCTTCTTACCAAGCTGATTATCTACTTCATTATTGAATTACATATATTTCTCTAAGGAATCTGACTTATAACTCATTAAGTAGACGTATCCATATCTACTCAAATCATCAGTAAAAGTAATGAAGTAAGAATATCCACATAGAGCTTCTACTGGAAATGGTCCACACACATCTGTGTGTACCAATCCTAGAAGCTCTGTGGCCCTTTCACCTTGTCCACCAAAAGGCGGCTTGGTCATTTTTCCTTGTAAAAAAGCGTGACATCTATCAAGTGGTTTTAACTTAGTAGAGTCTAAATAGCCATCTAGGCAGAGCTTTGTCAAATGCTTCTCGTTCACATGAACAAGGCGGTGATGCCATAACTGGGTGATGTATGAGTCACGTGAGTTTGTTTCATTATCGATTGAAAACACTTGGTTTTCGTAATCCAATACTTACAAACCATTATTTAAATGTGCCATACCATAACATACGTTGTTCTTATAAAAGAGACAACCCTTATTTCCAAATTTGAAAACAAATCCATCCATATCCCAACAAGATACAGAAATTATGTTCATGGTAACACTAGGCACATAATAACAGTTATGTAAAACCAAAATCATCCCAGTCAGCAATGAGAGGTTGTAGTCGCCAATAGCCAATGCAGCCAGCCTTGCGCCATTGGCAGCTCAAAGATCCACCTATCCTCTGGTGATCTTACTAAATCTACTTGGTTCCTACATTTGAATACAGATGTGAGCCCCACAATCTGTATCTAATACCCAATGTGTAGAAATAGAAAGATTGCACTCGATAACAAACACACCTTTAGA
This sequence comes from Viscum album, assembly GCA_963277665.1. Lineage (NCBI taxonomy): Eukaryota > Viridiplantae > Streptophyta > Magnoliopsida > Santalales > Viscaceae > Viscum > Viscum album. The sequence continues at coordinate 924,182,409 of OY728161.1, forward strand.
ATCCCCAAGCTTTTGGGTGCAATTCCTCTTCCATTGGCCCTACTTGCCACATGCAAAACGCACTGCTTCCCGTTCCTTGCCCTGCCTTTGGATCTTCCCCTTCTTGGAGGGACGATTCTCGGGGGGCTTCAGACCGTTTATAAGTCTTTGGCCCCTTTTCCTTGTCCTTCATTTTCTTGTTCACCATAAGGACCTTGGGTTTGTCACGCCCCATGTCCTTATCTACTTGACGAATCAACGTCAGATACTCTGATAGACTCTTCTCATTTCCGTTCATGTTATAGTTGACAATAAATCTAGAGAAGGTCTTGGGCAGTGATGATAGGATGAGATCTGTACGCAACTCATCTGGGAATTTAATCCCTAAGATGTCCAAGCGTTCAATGTATCGAATAAGCTTGACTATATGATACCCAACTGGCGTAGACTCTCCAAGCTTCATGGTAAACAAAGAATTGGAGATCTCATACCTCTCCTGTCTCTCCTTCTCTTGGTAGAGATCTTTTAAGTGAGACATCATGTTATACGCCTCCATGTTTTCATGTTTCTTCAAGAGATAATTAGACATGGCCGATAACATGAAAAACTAGACATCTGTGGCATCATCTATGTGTTTAATGTAGAGAGATAATTCCTCATCACTAGCCTCTTTCCCAGGCGTAACTGGAATAGGCTCTTCCAGCACATATAATTTCCTTCCGTGGCGAAGGACGACGCGTAAACGCCTCTGCCACTCTTGGAAATTGGTGCCGGTGAGAAGGTTTTATTTTTCAAGTATGGTGCGCAATGATATGTTTCAAGTAATTTTCTTCCCATTTCTACAAATTAAGATGAGCAAAGGTTTAGTAATTTATTACAAAATTTGAGACAAATAAATAAATTAATACTTATTAGTCTCCCACTATTTTATTGAAATCCAATAGCCCTCACCATTGACATCGGAATATTCTGTTGCATAAATATTCTAGTGGAAAGGATCCATATTTCCCTCCACATTACCCCAACTAGGGTTGTTCAAGCAACTTGAAGGGTTTTAGGTAGGCATTCCAAATGCCAACTGCATTAACTCGCAGCTCCTTGATCTGCTGAGTGGACTCCCCAATCTTGAAATCCTTTTTGGATTTCCTCAACCTTTTCCTCTTGGTCACACCAAGTCCTTTTGTGGTAGTCCACCCTTGATACGAACCAAGTCAAGTCAACCCAAAACCTTGAATTAGAGTTCCCCGATAATTGAAAGCACCCCAACTAGGGTTGGTCAAGCACTTTGAACTATGGTTCGATTCTAACCAAGATTATGAATTATAAGCTGGTTTTATTTTATTTCTCTATTGAATGCTCGTTTAATTCCTTAATTGTGTGATCGTGACAACACACCACAATAAATAAACCATGCAACTGATAGAAATAAAATAAATGGTGTGATACTGAGCTTTTCTATTGGTTAGTTTATCTAGCGGTTGATAAACTAACCCAAGAACTGGGGGAGAAACACCTTGAACCTTTCGGGTTCATGTTTACAGCTTTCCACCTGTCCACCTTTATATCTCCTTCGATTGGTTTCACCTTCGCTCCTGACTTGAGCTGCCTCCACTAGCTTGGGAGCTCCATCAATTACATATGCATTTATCTCACACGCAGGTGAGGGGTAAAAGGGGTTTTTACATAAAAGAATCCTTGGGAGCGCAGTCCCTACATATTAATGAGGAGATGGCTCGCAGGCCAACAAATTTAATTTAAATAAATAAATTTAAACAAACCATTCACATACAAATGTCTCGGCCTAGCTCATGATCATCCATACATGCAACGATATTTACGCATAAATAAAACTAGCATTCAATTCTTTAATCGTTCTTGTTTAAGATAAATCACGCTCAAAACAATTAATTATATTTAATTAATCAATCCTTTTATCTTAAATCCCTTTTCTGAATTTCCTTGAGATTCTCATCCATCATAATTTTAAACAAATAATTCATTTAAAATTATCCTTGTACGTAACTTGTAACTTGGAGGAAACCTAGTGAATTCCCATGTATTACGCAGATGTTAAATTAAACACACATATATATAAAACACCTATCACGTGTGGTGACTCAGCATTACGCCTGCACCATGGTACACGTCTCAAGGGTTTTTATAATATAATAATAAATTTTAATAAATCAGCGTAATTTGGGTGAGTACACGACGTGTAGTTCCGACTACACGGCGTGTACTTTTCTTCACCGTCCATCCGAAGTAAACGCCCGGGGATAGGGAGTGTTAATGTACTTCGGAAATTTTCTGAGTACACGATGTGTACAGTGGGACACACGCCGTGTAGTTTCCGAGTTACATGGTTTCCAGCCGGGCAAGCCGTGTACGGAGTACATGACCCAACCCTGACCCGAAGGGACTACACGCCGTGTTCATTGGACCACACGGCGTGTATTTCGGAAACCGTGTGCCACCTGTTTCTAGTCAACACACGGTGTCTTAAATTCTTATAAATAATCCAATACACGGCCTGATTTGGCGGATCGGTCAATGCATTGAACCTAGACTACACGATGTGTACTTCCGAATACACGCCGTGTATTCTGGTGTTATACGGCCAGAAACGTTTGGCTCTTCCGGATGAGTTCCTCTATTTTATTTTAATCAAAATTAAAAGAAAAAATAATTTCTGTGAGATGAATGAGAAACGTAGGAGGAGGAATAGATCTCGATATTCAGATTTCTAGAACGATTAAACTTGAATTGAAATAACTAAATTATTAAATGCGTAAATTACCAACGAAAAACTAAATAATTATAATAAACGATATGACCCCTCTGATACCACTTGTAGGTTCCGGCCGTAGTGGAAGTGCATTGTTGGGTTTGCCCAACTTTAATTTTAATGTTAAACAACATTCAATCAAAGATCTATCACGATATAAAATGCCGAATCTTCGGAATAGAATGAAGAACGAAAAGAAAAGAAGATTCCCGGAACCCTTGAGAAGGATCATCATATGTTGATTATAATTAATTTAATTAATGCATAAGAATTATCTCGTTGGAATTATTTCTTCGTTGATGTGCCCGGTCATGATTCGGTGATCCGTTTTTGCATCGTAGAATCCAAGTGTAGGATTCCTCTAGCGTTGATCCACACATGTGTCACGTATCTCTGGACGTCGCCGAAGGGATCTCCGGGTGATAGCGTAGAAGAACCTTCGATTGCGATGTCCGCCTTCGACTGCCTTGATACGGTGGAGGATCTTTCTCTCGTAACTTGAGGGCGTTCTTGGTGGAAAGGTAATTCTCTATTGACTTGAGAGTATTTCCAAATCCGTTGTGCACAACAGTGGAACTTTAAAATGTTGGGGTTGCGAGGATATTTATAATCGGGGTTGAGGTTAATAGAGTTATGACAATAAATAAATGCGTTATGCATTTTATTTATTTCATTAACTCTTATTGAAAGCCCCCATGTCGAATTATTAATTCCTTGACATGCGCCCACACTGATTATAATAAATATCATTTAATAAAACAATATTAAATCCTCAAAATCCCAACTGGAAAAACTACACGGCATGTAATAATTAATACACGGCGTGTACTTGTTTTCCACAAAACTACACGGCGTGTATATTTAATATACATGGCATGTACTTTTATTTTCCATTTTTCTCCACCACATTTATTAGACCTTGAGTAATGACTATTTATTTCTTAAATAAATGTAACTGCATTACTCGCTAATAAATATATTATTTCATCGACAATATATTCTCTCGAATAACTAGTGTCAAAATAAATGCGATCAGACATCCTTAAATAATTATTAAACCACAGTCGGGAATAATATTTATTTAACATGTTAAATTAATATTTAATTGAGATACATGGACACACTTAGTGTGTGACCCTCAAGGCCTCTTTCTCAGTGGCATTAGGCTGAGCCTGACTAAAGTACAAGGTTAGTGTCTAGCAACATGCCAAGGGACCCATAAAGAAAGAAGCTAATGCTGCAATGACGTGTCACCTCCTACGAACGCTTACCATGTAATATAATCTCTTTGTCTCGATATCTCCAATCAAGTGGGTTTCATGCTAGTGCCACCAACCCATGTTCTTGATTATTCTTTCTTTGACTTCCTGGAATTGAACTTGTCCATACCTTACCATAGCCATGGATTTATTTAGGCTATATAAATTCCATAAAAGGGCCTGAGATATCTACTTCCGTTATGGAACAAAAGGGAAAAATCCTTTCTCTCATTATCTATTAATGCGGTATTACTCGTGACGCACCCAATATATCCTACCTCACTACGAACAGTGTGTCATCACAGTTTTCATCAATACATCTAAGTGCGTGAGTTGTAATACCCATTAATAATAATATTAAAGTCTAAGGACCAATACACACGTCCGAAGATAGGAACTTCCAATGAAACTATGAAATGTGGATTTTTTACTGGCGGGTCTCGTTCTCACAATATCTTCCTGGATATTATCAAGGGCGCACACCATGAGAAGGTGCCTCAAAGTTTTAGGAGTCCTCACCCCTAATGACCTGTATTGTTTATGTCCCTCAAATAATATCATCCGGCCATAGAACAGACATTCAAGAACAGTGTTATGGCACTACCGGGTTCTCATCATAGCAGGGATCCGCTACGACCGTTTAATGAAACAGCTGTCCTTAAGACATTATCACATAACATGTCATGCAGAAGAACAATCAAGATGTGATAAGGATTTTATTTAATGAATAAAGTACAAAGTAGTTGGTTCTAGACAACCATCTCCAACACAAAGAATATATCTATGACTTGAATCCTTTAATTATATTATATTTATCTTATTTTGGTTTTTTCTTCTTTAAATATTTTTGAGGAGACACTCCAAAACCTAATCCTCTAATGCGGTGATATTGTTATGTATGCTTCAAAGCTACTGAAGGTAGTTTTTATTTTAGTACAGCCAATGCTGGTTTTTGTGTATAAACCATACAAAAAACATATCAACATAAATAGATATTTTTATGCAATAATATTATAAATAATAATGAATTTCTATTATGTAAAACACACACATGTTTCTCATACTAATTTTGTGTTTTTATAAACTACTTTACCCTCATTATTTACATGAACCACCTTCTATAGAACATGATTTTTGATGGATGTGGGTTTTTATTTTTATTAATAAATCTATTTATAAATAATGTAAAATATATTGTTTTCATACCACATAAAACATTTATTTTTGATATAAAATACATACAAATTTATTCTATAGTGAATAATAACCCATTCTTGATTTATGATTGGGGTACATTGTTTTTGATGCACAATATTTATTTTTAGTAATACTTTTATACTTCATAAATAATATTTTTGAATCAAATTGGATAAAATAAATATTGTAAAATAATATATTATCAACTATAATGAACCTGAAATGATTTCTTATCATATTGAATGATGAAATCATTCAATGTTTCTTGTTTTATAATGTGGGATTAAGTAACTAGTGGGTGGGGATTTTATGAGTGATTCATGGTCCTTGAAGAAAATTATTCAATCATTTGGATATGCATGAATTTTTTAGAGATCATTCTCATTGAAATTAACATCAATTTACAATCATATGTTTGAAAAGTATGTTTATTTTGTTTTGGTAGCATATCTTTTAGGATACCAAGTAGTTCTGTAATGCTAGTGTAGATCCATCCCCTACCAGATTTCAAATTATATAACTTCAATGCTACATAAAGTGTTGTGTGTTTAGTAAAATCCATTTACAATGGTCTCTTAGGACAACTATTTAACTTTTTAAACAACTTTAAATAGTTATGAAGCCCATCTTTAATTTCCATTGAAATTTCTTCCACATGATCCCCATCATCATTTATGTTGGTATTAATATAAAATGATCTATAAAATGTAGTATCATTCCAATCGTTTTCCCTGCCTAGTTTTTCCCATGTTTAGTCCATCATTTATAGCTCTCATATATTTTTTATAGACTAATTTTTCTTGAATAACAATAATGTAAACATGGATAAAGGATTTGAGGGGGTTAAATGAATGCTCTATTAAAAACATAATGAACTATTTTATTCCATCATCATACACTTTTTTCATATGATTAACATATATCCATTTTTGATTAATATCCATCCTATTAGATTTATAAAATATTTATTTTTCAAAAGAAATAAATAAATAAAAATAAGGTATTAATTATCAAAGGTGAATGTTATAGATATTTATAATAAAGGGAATGCAAAATTTGATTGTTTCAAATAATGTTAGTATGCTTTGAAGGAAATGGGTAATAGAATATAAGAAAATAATTATTACACTAGGTAGGTGTTATCCTATGAATTCCTACAAAATGACCACCAATACCCAGTATGGGATGAATAATTCTTATATTAGTTCAAGAAACAGAAGTTCATGTCTAAAATATATGGGGGATGAGTCCTAAGAAACAAAACACAATAAAAACTATTCAGGAAATGAAGCTAGTGAGTATGGTAGTTGTGTACTAAAATAAAAAAATTTCTCAGTCAAGGATTTGGAAAAGTACATGACAACATTTCTTAGTTTTTTATCTAAAACTAAATAGTTTCCCAGGAACACAATGGTTTGATATATGATCTAATCATACAATACATGTTTATAGTGAACTTACTCTTTTACACCCCTTTCCCCATTCCCAATGGGTTGAGATATTTGATCACCTTGGATCAATATATACATTAACCACTTTCCCTTGAATTGAAAGATTATTTCACCAAGACTACAATATGCTCTCCTAGTTGGAACATATGCATGATTTCCAAGCACCTCTTATTTCAGACACTATCGCAAAGATAATAGATGGTATAAAAGTATTAAAAGAAAAGGTTATTGGTAGAAATTCACAATTTTTGTCTCTATCTGATACAGTACTTGTGTCCTTATAACACCCAAATTTTTACGTATGTACAATCCTATAAATAAATACTTTCTTTGGTAAACATTAACACATACAATAGTAAAATAAAAAAACTGTAATACACCATATTATAGTTTAAGGTAAAAAATAATACATTATGAGAATAAAATTTGAAACATAATTATGAAAATTACAATAAAAATAAAACCATAAGAAATTAAAAAGATATTTTTATTTTATATATAAGAATTTATTATAATTTGATATATCCATATTCATTTCAGAAAATGACTTAAAATTTTTTAATACCAAAGATTGATGAAATTTAATTTGGATGAATAATAAATATGATATTATTAAAATCATCAATGTTAAAAGACATATTTTTCAAATAATTTTTTTAAAGAGGTGAGTATATTATTAAAATAAAATAAATTAATATTATTTAAAATATGATTTCCATAATATGTAAAGTTTCAATATTTTAATATTCAGTCATAATTGTAGAGGTTTAAATGGTTAACATGGTTATAAGTTAAGAGATAAGGCTACAAGTATAATAAAAAGGTATCTATAACTGATTTGATAAGTTGGTTTTATACCTATCATATATTGTAGTCCAAATATTACTAATTTGGATTAAGTTATCAGGAATATATATTACATTTTAAAAATAAGAAACGTATATTTACAAGTTATGATCCCATTTTATTTTATATTTATAAAACACTACCAAATTAAAATACTAAATCTCAGTTAACCCTTTAATCACTATATTTAAATATATATTTCATGTTATTTATTTCACAAGGTTTGGTTTTTAAAATTACCAAAGCCTTAATGGTACTCCATCTCGATCGGGGAATCAAGCGAGGGATGATAAATTTTCAAATTTTTTCCATTCACCTAAGAGAAACTAGATTTCCATTCCATTGAGGGACCAAGACGAATTTACATTACTCCAGTTCATTGAAATTAGAGTAAATTTTAATCTATAGAAAAGTTATAAACTCAAAATGGGATTGGTGAGAAAGAGAATCCAACATCAACAAAGAATTGTAATGTAATTGAAATTATCCCATAGAACTTTGAGGGAAATTTATCCAAGATATCTTCAAATGATGAAAGTGTATAGGAATTCATCCAACAAACTAAATACCTAATACAAAACATAGAAATTATCTTCCCTAGAATGAATGAAATAATAAGAGCATGACATCAAAAATAATTGGATTAGGGAAATAAATTAATAAATAAGAAATTGAAGAACTTATGAATATGAATTCAAGTATTAAAAAATCTATTTAATTCGATGACCAAGAAGGATTTAATCTTAAAAAAAACAATAAAATATGTATGAAAGATGAGAAAATTTTCAACAGAGTTGGATTGCGTTGGGACACTTTTCCCTAAAACTAGATGAGATATGATTGTGAATCAAGAGGATTATGTTAGACTTGATAGTGAATCAAGAGGGTTACCCAAAACTATAAGAGACTTTATTTTCAATAATGGTATATTGGTTTTGATATTTGTTTTTTATAAAATTAGTTTTCATAATGACAATATAATCACAACACACCACCAATAAAATTCACGCCATAAATCAAAAAATTATATAATATCTCAAACCTCAAACAAAATCTGGTTCATCCATATCAACACATCAAACTAAACCACGTTCTTTTAAATACATTTTCTAGGTACCTTTATAAAATCACTCTCTCATTTTTTAACCCCAAGCCCAGTTTTTTAAAATATTTTCCAGATACCATATTAAAACCAATTGCTTTAAAAAACAACAGACCAAATTTTTTTAAATTACCACATCTTAATTTAAAATCCAAAAATCTCTTCTCAAAACCCCTTTCAAAATTAAAAGGCCTGTTTTTTATTTTTAAAACCCTGCTTGAAATCCATTTTTCTAAATTCCACATGAAAATCTATAATTTTTTTAAAAAACTTAGTGGGATATGAGCACCCTTTTTTATAAAAACCATGAGCATTAGGTGAAATATTTTAAAAACATATTAAAAATAATCAATAATAAACTAAAGGTTTAAATAAATTTGAAATTTTTTGGTCTTTCAAGTACCACTTGAATTGCCAAAACTCTCTTAATTAAAATACTTCAGAAGCCCAATACATAAATTTAAATTTAAAGTACCATTTTAAAAGTCCAATTAGTAATTTTGGGAGGTATGTAAATTAAAAATTTATTCAAATCATTCTTTAAAGATATGAAAACCCATTGTTATCTTGGAAAACAAAGTCAAAATTCTATTTATGTCCTATAAAGTCAATGAGTATAATTAATTATATTAATAAATATGTAAAAAACCAATATAAACTTCATGAAATCAACTGTTCCGAAATAAAAGAGTCAAGCATGACGAATAATAACCAGGACCAAGTGAAGATAATGAATCCATTAATAATTGAGAGAGGAGGGCCGTGAAAAATAAGATCACAGGTGGTATAAATAAATCCTCATAAAAAATATAAAGCCACATCCACATATGGTTTAACATGGAGTGTAAATAATAAGGAAGATGGTGAAAATGAGAGGGAAAAAGAAATAAAAGGAAGAGGAGAAGAAGAAGGAACCTGGCCAATCCACATCGGATCTAAAATCACATGAAATGGTTGAAGATCAGAGGTGGTGGAAGATACCATAAATTTGGAACCCATGAGAGCATCGAGCTAATAAAACGCTTGACTAACGCACACCATGGAACCAAAAAAAGAACGTAATGGCAGAGTTGGAGAAAAAAATAACATACCATAGATTCAAGGATTGATTTGTTTGAGAGAAAGTAAAGGGGGGGAACGCAATCAACTGTGGACTTTTGCGAAATATTGGGAAGAGTGACTGAAATTTGTTTGGTTAGGGTTATTTTAAAAAAATCAAGGAGGGTTTTATCATCAATTCCAAAAAGCGCTGATAAAGATACCGTTTACCATTTTGAAAATAATAAGTGCTCATAAAACATATCTTTATCACTGCTTCTTTAGCGCTGATAAAAGATATCTTTATCAGCACTAAAAGATTAGCACTGATAAATGATTTATAATTATAGTTATAAATAAAGATATTTTAAAATTTATTTTAAATATTTTTATATAATTATAATTGTATTTATATTATTATATATATTTATATAATTATACATAAATATTTAGAAAATATATTAAATATATTCATTGATTAAATATATTTATTTTAATTTTATAATTATTTAAATAACAAATTTTTTATTTATAATTATATAAATATATTTTTTAAATAATATCTATTTATTTATAAATATAAATATATAATTTTATAAATACAATAAATAGACAATTATAAATATATTCATAAATTAATATATTTATAATTCTTAATTTATAATTATAAATATATTAAAACCTTTATGAATTTATATAATAATATATATTTATATAATAATATATAATTATATAATAATATATATATATATAATTATATATAATTATATATAATTATATAATTATATACATATTTAATTAATAAATATAAATATAAATATAAATATATTAAATATATTCATTATTTAAATATATTTATCATAATTTTATAATTATAAATATATTTATATCATTATATATATTTTTATAATTATATAAATATATATATATATATATTTAATAAATAAATATAAATATAAATATAATTATGGTAAATATATTTATTATTTAAATATATTTTTTCTAATTTTATAATTATTTAAATATATAATTATATAATTATACTGATATACTTTTTAAAAAAATAATAATGATATCTTTATATCATTATATATATATTTATATAATTATATTTATATATATATTAAATAAATATATTAGGTGTTTTGGGGTACAATTACATTAAAACACACACACAGACATCCACCATACACCTTACCCGGAAAGGCAGACTATAGCCCCCCAAGGGGATATCACACCCATCCAACTTTATTTATTTAGGACATGACATATAGGTCCCACAAACATGAAACCCATAACAAGAACCGAAAGCCCAGTGCATCTTGCCTGTCTCATCCTACCTACTTCACCATGCCCACGTCATACTTGAATCATTGCCAACTTCTATCATGTCTGTGTCACTACCTGCATGCATCATTGTCTACATCACCACCTGCATAGTAAATAATACCCAACTATAATAATATAAAAAATTATAGATTAAAAGCAAAATATGTTAATTATATCATGTTACTAAATAAAATTCTAAAATGAATATTAAAATTTTAATAAATTGCATAAATATTAGGTGTATGTGTTTCTATATAACATTTCATTAATGACATAAATATTTGTGTGTGTGTTGTATATAAAATACATTAATTACATATATATAAGTGTGAAATCAATGTAACACAAATTTGATATATGTTAAATTGAATTATCAAACGACATTCAATTAATGTCAATCCCCTAATACAATTATTAAATATTTTTAATTAATATTAAATTTTCAATTATAAACCATTTTTCAGTAAATATATGACTTATTTACTGTTAGCATAAATATTTTGTATTATATGAATCATATTTTAAGAAATATTATATACATTTATATATATATATATATGGAGAAATTTATTTGAATATATTTCTATATTAAATGTATTGATGAATAATTAAGTATAAAAACAATTAAAAATGAATAAAAAATGAATATTTTTTCATTAATACATTTTATTTGTTTTGAATATTTATATTTAATATATATTATTTATCATTATTTTTAATTAATATATATATGTATATATTATATTTAACCATTATTACTAATAAACATGTCATTAATATATTTTTTTAATTTATTCATTTTTAATTTTTTTAGTTTAATATAATTTAGTTGAGTTTTTAAATTTTTTTAATTATTACAGTTTATTCATTTTATATATATAAATTTACAATATACTATTTATTAAAATTTATAATTAATATATATTTATATTTAATGAATTCATTTTTACTAATATTTATTTAATTATCATTTTTAAATATATTTTAATTAACCAATTTTTAATTTTTATTTATTTAACTATTTAATTTTTTTTTAATTTTATATATATATATTTAATATATACTGTTTATTTATATTTATAATATATGTATGTATTAATGTTATAATAATTATTTATTTCATAAAAATTTAAATATTTTACAAATATTTCTAATAATTGTATTTTTTTATTTGTTGGGGGTGGGGGGGGGGGGCATTCATAGGGATGTCAGGTAGGTTGGTCTGGTCGTGTGGGAGCTAATTATGCATAGGTTCTGACTCTGCCTTGGTGGGCGTGTTAAGTGACCAATTTGGGAGTTTGAGGAAACTGTATGTAGTAGCCCATCGCCTCTACAGGATTTTGAGATAGTGATGTGGTATAATCATTTATAAAGTAGTTTCATAACCTTCACAATTCCGAAATGGGACTTATGCACACGATTGGGTCCTTTATCATTGAAAAATAATGCACAAGTAAAGACATCCTTTATAAGCACTTTTCACTCGCACTAATAAAGGCGAACTCTGTACGTTGCGTGTTTTGTGGTTGTGACACGAAGGTTCTATTACTAGAGGTTACATAAGCATAGTGCTTATAAATTTCTATTCTAGGTATTTTTATAGAATTTAGAATATATTCAATCATTTTAGTTGTGTCGATGACTTCTCTAATAGTTCTCATTTAAAAAAACAATCATCAATATTACCAACTATTAGAGTACCGGTTGTAAAGGGCTCTATTTTACAATGACTGAATGGGAGTTTCTAGAATAACATAGATATAGAAAACTCAATATCCTTATTTTAGATCCATTTTTGAATAATTATTATTGGAAAAAATATAAAAATAAGTGGTCAAGAACAAAATGAGATGGAATTAACTTATTTTGTTAATAAGGATATTGAAAAATTGTTCATTAATTATGTATGATTATACTAATATTCATATAATTGATGTTTTTTATTTTATTCATGTTAAAAGTGATAAAATATACCTTTTCATGTAGATAATTGAAATTTAGAATCAAGTTGAAATCTTAAATGATTTTATGTTATTGGTTCGAGGTCCTTTATGTTACGAAAAGATATTCGATACCTATATTATTATTGGTTCTATGTTTCATAAAATTAATCATGAATAAGTCTTAGAAAATCAAAATAGTAGTGTATTTATAGTTTTAGAGGTGGAATAATATGAAAATGTAGTTGATATCATTGAATTCAACTATCATGGTAATTTTTTTGTGGCCTTTTTCAAATACATGTGGGTCATTATTGACAAGCGTATATTTAAAAACACATTAAAAATTACCTCTGTCAACTTCTCTCTCTTGATATATGTTTATGATTGTGAATATCATTATCCATATATGTTTTTTTAAGTGAAGATGGTTTGATATACTTGTCATGAAGTACATTATTTTTGGAGTGTTGTTATAAACTTAAAAACAGATAGAATAGTATGATATGAGAAATGAAACTCAGTTGGTAATTTGTGATAGTGAACCACATAAACCAAAAAACATTCATCCTTTTCCCATGACATTATTGAAATAATAGAACTATTAATGGAGGGTTAAATTAAAGAATTTATCTTCACAACAGAGTTTGTTAACAATAAGGAAAATGAATACGGAGATAATTAAAAATAAAACTAAAAAATGAAACTATATTTCAATTATATATATATAAATGTTACGTAAATATGTACATTTTTCAATTTTTTTTATTTTTTATTCTATTACTTATTCTTCTTTGTACATTGAATATATTATATGTCATTTTAAATTTATAAATGAAAAGAATTTGTTTTGAGATCCTAGACGATCACCAATTTAGAGCACACTGCATCCACCATTACATTCAGTGGATCTGAGTGATTCTACTAGGCTAGATATTTTTATCGTGCCACCAACTTCTGGAGATTGTGTTAGTAGATCATCTTCTGATGCAGCTCCAACAATAGTGTAGTTTTTTATCCCTCTATCCTGGAGATATTTGTGGGTTACCATTACTACTATGTATATCCTTGTAAAAAAACAAATTTTTATTAAATTCATAATTCATTTGAAAAAAATAAAATAAATAACAACATAAATTATAATAATATGATTACAACATATTTATAGGACTTTTAATGCTTAAAAATTATCATTCCATTTGATGAGTATGCAGTTTGAACATGGGTTTTTTTATAATATATGAATAGATTCTTAGAAAGCTTGCTTTCAAGATAGTGATCGATTCCACTAATTATCAATATTAGAGGCATATTACCATATCTTATAAGAATTAGGTTCTTAACAACCAAATAAAGTAAATACTAATTTAATATTCTTCGATTATAAATTAAGAGGGCTCAATTAAAATTATTAATATACTTATAAGGTGTTATGGTTTTCATTTATATGTTTTTTTTCCATTTTGATGTCCGGAACTCTATTTGATGCCTATATACAATGAAACATTTTGGCAAGAAATGGAGTGATATTTAGTGTAGATTATATCATGTACTTAATGATACTTCTCTGAACACTCAAAATAAGTAGGAGAATGTTCCTTAAGGTGTGTCTTAAAAATATTGAAAGTTGTTTGTGGATATGAATCATATGAGTTATTTTCATATTTTACAGTAACATAATAACATAAACACAATAGATATTTATTTTCATTAATTTCACTATCACATTCTAGGAAATATCTAAAAATGATCAATGAATTAGGAAAAAACTAGTCATTCCTCATATTTTTGTGTCATAGAGTTTTTCAAGAAAATGAGAAATGTTGGTCTCATTTTATTCATTATTATTTATATTATTTTAATTCCTAAAGGTTATATTTTATAACATGATATATATATATATAAGGTCACTATTTAAGTCCCCTGGTTGTATGAATGGAGATTTTTTTGAATTATTATCTGACCAGATGTCTGTTTCATGAATGAACATACCCGATACATTGAAGTAATTAATATTCATTACAATTTAATGTTAATTAATTACCAAAAAATATAAAAATGAAAAATTAATAAATTAAATAATATTATGATATCTAGGTAATTTAAAAAATCATATTTAATATCATTGTATTTACAAGGAAAAATTCTAGAATCATAGGATGAAAACCCTAAACAATCATCATCGATTTGTTAGAATGCTATAGTTGCAATATTTTTTTAAATAAAAATCTCAAACACGTTTACAGGATGGATTCTACACCTACACAATTAATTATGTATGAAATTTCACCATTTTCCTCTAGTGATACACTGTATAGTGGTGATTAAAGTAGTTTAATTGATTGGGAATCATATAGAGAAATTTCAAGGTTGAAAGAAAAATAGAAAGAATAGGATTCCTATAAGAAAATATAGGACGAGTGGTAGTTGACAATAGAAAATTCCTATGTTTATATATTATAAGGGATACTGGGAACATTATGTGAGGAAATTTATATTGTTATAGATCATCATATAACGGTAAATTCTAAACTCAATCGATGACATGTTTAAATGTTGGAAAAACTAGGTTAAATACCTGGGGGGGGGGGGGTAGAATCTGGGTATGTTGGATAAAAAGAACTTCCTCTATGATCTTGTTTATTTATTAAACAAAACTAACTTCTCTCTTAATATTTCAATAATATATATATATATATATATACATAAATAAAATAATGAAATATAAACAACAATTTTACTTGTTTTAACCTAATTGAGCTAGTAAAAGGATCATAGAAAGGTGATGTGTGTTGTACCAGAATACAATATTGTTCACTATTTTTACTATGTTGGAGAAGAATCAATATCTCTCATGGTTTATAACCATTCAAAAATGATATCTCACTAATCTCTTTTCTAAAAGGATCTAACTGCTCATATTTAAGAATCCTTGGATGATATTAATTAACAAATAATTGGTTGACACTGATGTAAGAGTGGCATGAAGTTCATTTTCCATCAAAAAGATGAAATGCAATTTATCATTGAACTTGTACTTCATGGAAAATTACTTAATGAATTTTTCTTCTTTCTGAACTACTTCTCTTTATAATCCTTTGTAATTACTCATTTTCACATAGTCCACATTTATTAGTCGCCTACAATTTATTCTACAATCTTAGTGAAATTCTCCAAGTCCACTTAATATAGCCCACTTCCCTTATTATACTTATATTATTCTACTTCCCTTAGTGTATTTGTCTTAGTCCACTTCTCTTAGTGCACTTTTTATAGGTCACATCACATAGTCCACCTCTCTCAGTGAACTTCCGTTAGTAAACTTATATTAGTCACATTCACTTAGTCTAGTCTTCCTATTAAACTTCTCTTAGTTCACTTTTCTAATCACACATCTGTTAGTTCACTTTACATAGTGGACTTATCACGATCCACTCCACTTACTCCACTTTACAGAGTCCATTCTGACTCCTAGAATTTAAATTAATGATCTTCTAAATAATTATTTTTCCCTTTCTAAATAAAAAATCATGTTTCTTTATATAGGTAAAATCCTCTGAAAAATATACAAACTTATTAAGCGTTAAAATTACTTATAAAGTGGATTATATACTTACTGATAAATCTATATACATAATAAGTTAATATCATCATTTTCCATAATTCATCACTATCTTCTTAAAAATCCATTCCAAAACCAATTTGAGATTCCTATTTAATAATAAAAATACTATAACTTTGTTAATTATGTTTTTGAACAAAAAAATCATCCCAAAATATTCGAAACAAAACCATGAGAGATTTTTTCCCAACAATCACTCTCTTTTGGTTTGTTGAAAACATTTCAACCATTGATACAACAAAACACCTTATTTAGAAAAACCCTTGTGATATTTCTTCATTACTAATAACTTAGAATCTCTAACTCTAAATAGTGATGAACGGTTTACTCAAAATGTTCTCTATCCCACATGAGTCAAGAATAATGTGAGAAGAAACAGTAGAATTAAAATATCATCAATGAATCAATTCATTATAGATACCATTTATTAAATTGAAGAGAATACCAATTTTTTTAGTAATTGATACTAAATATTGATCATGGTGTAGCTTACGAGAATAACACATCCTCACCCATAAATCATAAACTTATTTCTTCATGAATACATCGTTTACCATTTAAAGATGTGTACTAGAGGACCAAAAAAATTAGCATCATCATGGTTAATCACCCCTACAAATTTATTCACCCTGATTCAATAAGTTTACTCACCCACATTGAGGGTTTGGTAATTATCATTCTATTTTCTAAAATAAAATTTCTCCCCTTTTTTGGATGTGCCACAAAGTCACTCTTTTAGGTTATATAATAAGAAAAATGACAATTATAAAAATAAGCAATAATATACCACATTACATGGGGAGTGGGGGTGAGGGTCACATCCATACCGTTTAAGTGCTGGGATTGACTAGAAATTGAGATCCAACTGATGACTTCTAAATGATTCTTTGGGAAAGGCCTTCTTCATGATTTATGTAAATTCATTTTTAGAAATAGTAGAATCAATGTTGAAGATATGATGTCGATTTTTTATAAAATGATGAAAAATGTATCTACGAGAACTTTTTTGCATCAGTTTTAACATAAACTGTTGCCAAATATTATTTATATTGAGTTTTGGAACCATTTGTTTAACAAAACCAATAGAAAATGACAATCTAAAGGGTTTATGGAATTGCTTTTTTTTTGTTAAAAATAGACACCATAAATTAAAGAAATAAATTATTAGCATATATTTTCATTAAAACTGATGCCATTAATAATTTTTTGTCAGTTGTTTCATTAAAACCCGATGCCAAAAACATTTATAAAAATACCTAGGATAATTAAACCCTCCATTTTTGGATATGTAAAACTATTGTTCTCGACTCGTGATGACTTCAAATGAGACCCGCTGATCCTCAATGAGCGTTGTTGTTTATTGTTTTTGATTTTATCATTATTTCACAACCCATGGTCACAATTATTCATCCTATATTATTATTCCACCATCCATGGAATTATTTTTCTTCGGAGACCATTTTATGGATAACCATCAACCGTATTTTGATTTTATTTCTTTGCTCTTTTTTATTATTCATTTCTAATAACTTTTTTGTTAGATCTTACAATGTATATTATTCCAAAAAATATGAGGGAGGATGTTCATATTGAGGATCCAATTTTCATATTGAACACTGAATTTTGTAAGATTTTTTTTAATTTTTATGATATATTATTTGTTATTTAGTTATATTTTTTGAGTCACTGTTTCAATTATTTCCATGTAGTTTATTATTATTTATAAAAGTTTTTGTTAAAGTTTGTTTGTTTTGAATTTTTTTTATTTGATGAAATTATTAAATGGTCTTGATGATATTATGCGATTAACAATGATATATGGTGTCATCGTTCATTAATATAATGTACAACACATATAATAACTCTATATTTTTCACCCATTCAATTAATACAATCTTTAATAACGTTTGACTCACGTGACACCAAATTAATGTAACAACTATGTAAAATGAAATAAAAAACATTAGATGATTGAAAATAATTAAATTATAATATCAATAATCCATATGTATATAATATGAAAATATAAAATTTACTATTTTAAAATTGATAAGATAAAGAATTTATAATAAAGTAGTTTTTTTCAAATAAAATATATTAAAATTTTGTATAATTGACCGTAATATATTAAATTGACCAATTTTAAATGATTGAACCAATATATGATAATTCCATATATAAACTAATATATATTCATCAATTAAATTTCATAATCTTTTGAAATAATATTAATAAATAATAAATGTTCAAATGATCATATTTTAATAAAAAGTATTACTCATTATATATAATACATTATTTAGAAAATATAATGGTATAAATTTAATTTAGTAAAATGAACATAAATTATTGATTTTTAATTTCAATATTATAATAGTATCACTTTTTAGTATTTTATTTTGGAAATAATGTATTTTCTTATAAATAATACATTATATAGTTTTTACCAAAAAAGGATTTTAATAGTAGAAGAGGCCTAAGGAGTTATCGTGGGGAGACTATACCTCTTATATTTGAATTTTAATTAGTAAAATAAGTTTCCATTTATCATAAAAAACCACAAACAATAGGGCATGATATTTAGTAAACATCATAATATTATAATATGAGGTTTGGAAAACATATATATAGTGAATAATCATGATTTTGTACTTGGAATATCACATATATATAAAGAGATAATAGGAAATAAATTAAAACCAAATAGTAGAGTAGTTCAAAAACTCATAATTTACACGAATTATATATAACAATGACTATAACATCGACATAGTTCTTGTAGTACAAAATGATAATGTTGAAGGAATATGGGAGAACACTAAATTACTCACCTAATTAATCTGGTAATTATTTAAATTATATTAATATTTTAAATTTACATGGGTAAAAACTATATTATTTAATTAATATTAGATATTTAATTTCATATATTTCATTATTTCTTGGATTTTTTTGTTTTAAATTTTGATATTATACATTTATGGTTAAACATTTTATCATTGAATTACCTAACATACATTATTTTATCTTGGTTACTGTTACGCATATGAGAACACTTTTTTGAACTATTATATTTAAATTCATAAATGTTTCTATCATTTTAGAATTAGTTTTTATATTTAATAGTTTACCGTGTATATTTTTTTTTAAACTTATACACCTATGAGACTTTTTTTATTACATATTTTTTTTCCTATTTTATAATTATTTACTTGTCTAATAATATGTTGCTACATAATAATTTCCTTAAATTTTTATATTTTAGTGATGAATATAGATATATATATATATATAGAGGAACATGTACCAAGTTATTTTTATTATTTCATATTATTAAAAGTCTAGGAATATAATTATTTATTGAAGACAAACATTTAATTTACAAAAAATAATTTCGAGACTACAGATGTGACTTTAGAAGTGGATTCTTCTACTTTTACTATTAAGAAATCATGTACTAAATAGAAATGATAATAGAAATCAATTAATTTTATCATTAGTAGTTTTAAAATTTAGTGATGGTTTTATGGAGGGATTTCAAAAATAAGTTGAACAAAGTTATGTTTTTGGAATGAGACAAAATGAAAACCGATGCCTCAAGTATGAGTTTTAGATAAAGATATGTGGATAAAATTTCTTTCTAACTAAAATGATAATGAATTTATGGCATGATAATTATATTATATTTTAAAATTTCTTATATATGAACCAAAATAATTATTAGTTAACATTTTATAAAGTAGGCATCTATTAAATCCCATAAAGAAATCCAGTTGCAAAATGTATACCCACAAACTTTATAATGTGGAGAGTATCATTTATAAGAGAAAACAATTATTGAGGAAGAGTTTTAACAATTTAGAGCTTAGTCTACTAGTTGTTTTGATGAGGTCCAATTCAGTCATCCATCTCCCCCACCCACCATGAAAAATGGAAAAGAGAGAGAAGATGAAAAAAATGAAAAATCTGTTATAGTGAAAGCTAAGTATGTAGATGAAAGAACTGTAAGTAAATATTTTTAATTTTTCATGATTTTTTTATTTTATTAATTAAAAAAAATAATAAACCATATTTATTTTTTGTTTCATGTTGAACTTCAGGAGCAATTGGTAGAGGGAACTTTTATCCATGATTGTGGGATAGACATCATAGCTACTCCTTTAGGAAAGCCAGAATACCCCAACCACATAAAAGGATATGAGGTGAGTGTTAGTATTCAGAACGTTTTTGGTCATCAAAGTAAGAAATCAAGAGAACCAAAAATTAAATCCTTAAAAGATGATATAAAAGATTTGGAACAGACCATGATAGACAAATTTTAATCAACTATGTAGTATATGTTAAAACAATTAATGAGATTTTTATAGTCTGCATAGACTTTCTAGAATGTCCATAAATTTCAGCCATCTATGCTGCCTATACAACCCTCCCAACCAGATCATCCTTCCCAGCCTACCTACTCAGATCCTCCCCCACCTCATTCGAACCTAACCTTGTACAAAGAGTTTTTTGCTGGAGATCCTCATATACATATTATAGCATTCATAGTCTTTCATTTTTTGAGGGATTCTATATATAACCAACCTATGAATATGGGACATGTTAGAGTATAAGTACATTTCATTATTGATCACACTACTCTATTAACATTTCCTACCATGGAGGTTACTAGCGATGGGGATTTTATGATTGATTTTTTTACTTTATAAATCAATAATTCTTTGTTGTATTTTATATGAGGTATTCTTTTTTTAAATATTAATTTCATATGATTCAAAATTACATATAATGTTTTATAAAATTTAACTTATATAGGAGTATCTGGAATCAAATGAAATGGAATAATGGAAAAAATATTTTTAGGAAGAAACAACTGAAGATGCTTTTGATATTTCTTATGGGATATAATGATTATCTCAGGATTCTTCATCCTTGGATAATATCTATGAGTTTAAAATTATTTCGAAAATATGGGTAAGAGACTATCCATTGATAATTTTTAGAAAATATATCCTGTATATAAATGATTTTAGAGATCTCAACATTCCTATATTACAATTTGTTTTTCATTTAAGTAAATTGATGATTCAGTTTTTATTTCATTAATTAACTTTGGTTAAAATTGAATAACTATATTACTATTTTTATTAGTTTTTTACACATTATTATTATTAAAAATGAGGCCACAGACATTTATAGTTTTATAGATCTACAATTAATTTCAATTTTTGTGCAATTTTTAAGGCTAATTATAGTGTTACATATATTTTTGATAGATTAACAAAGATAGGGATTGATTGTTGGTTTTTTCCATTTCATGATGTGTAAGAACACAAAAATAATCATGAACCAATGTTCATTATAATTTCTTTAATTGTGAACTTTTGGTATTTTAGGGGGAATCATATGGTTTTCATATTCTGTCCAAGTGAAGGAACATTATATTGGGTTTTCTATTTATGAGGTGATGTTCACAAAACATTTACCACCTTATTAGATAGGTATGTTTTATTCCTTTTTATATGTTCATTATATTCAATTCTTATTATATATATATGTATTATTTGATGATATATATTAAAGTTTTGGTCATGCAAAAAATTTAACAAAGACCACTTGTCGATAAAGAACCCAAATGGAATTCAATATGTGAATGTAATGGTAATTTTTATATATATTAGATATTATTCTGATTTTTGATATATATATATATATTGGTTTTTATTATCAATTTAATGTTTTATATCTGTAGTGTCAACACCAACAACGATATGTTGAATGTGGTTATTATATTTTATGATTCATTTATGAGATAATCAAGAATGGGATGACTAATTTATTTAATAATGATAGTTGTAATAATTATTTTATATTTGAAAACATAGTTTTATATTTTTTAATCTTATATCATT
The DNA here is from genome assembly GCA_963277665.1 of Viscum album. Lineage (NCBI taxonomy): Eukaryota > Viridiplantae > Streptophyta > Magnoliopsida > Santalales > Viscaceae > Viscum > Viscum album. Next base: position 924,204,869 of record OY728161.1, read on the forward strand.
CATTATTATTGCAGACATTCAATGATGCTGAGTCTTATACGAGAATTGAACTTACCCATCTTTGATCTTTATTTGAGAAATATTTATTAAGTATAATTATGATTTATGGCATGTATATTATAATGGTTATGATTATTATTAAATTTTCCTAATTGTAATTATTCAAAAACTAATTCTGTTGTTATAATAGGTGTTTGAACATAAAGATTTTAAAAGGATGCTTCAACAACAAACATTAATGATTATGTTGTAAATCACAAGGTATGTGTTTTTAAAATCCAATTTATAATAAAAATGTATAGATAATGTTTTTCTCATTTAATAGTTTAAAGTAAGTATTTTTTATAGATTTTAAATTAATGATACATGTTGTTTGATAGCTGTATATTGTTCTATCTATTAAGAGGACTTTGATTTTTTTGGGGTGTAATATTTATAATTTTTTTCTATTTTGGTGTCATTTTTTTTATCAAAACTGATTCCAAAACATAAAAAGAAATTATGGTTTTGGGCATCCGTTTTCATTAAAACCAACATCAAAATCCTTTTTCAACGTTGGTTTTTACTAGAAACCATCCCCAAAAATTGAAAAATAATGGACTTTAAGCCTCAATTTCTAGTAAAAAACAACACCCTAAATAGGGTTGAAATATGAAAAAATGGTATTCAACACCATTTTTTAGAAGAAAGACATCGGAAACCATATTTTTTAAGTCTTTTTTATAAATGTTGGTTAAAAAACTGTGTTAAAATTAAAAAAAATGATGTTAAAACAAGATTTTTCACTAGTGATTAGTGTTGTTTGGGCACTTACTCCAACTTCACTAGTCCATGATTTTCTTTCTACTTCATAAAGTGATACATAATTTTGATATACATGATCCTTGATTGATGGAATGCATTTTTTTTTCTAATTGTAATTTTAGAGACCCGAAGCTTGACGTACATTGACATTACATTACATTTGCGGAATACTTAGTACATAACAAAAACACACACACAAGGACCGTAATAGTTTAGTGTATTTGGAAACTCGGAATATAATCCTCTAATCTTGGTGAAAGATCTTCAACATCTCCCATAAAGATCTTCCTTTTTATTATACCTAAAACCTTTCTTTATATCCTGGGGAAAAGAAAACATAAAAGGGTGAGCTCAAATGCTCAGTAAGGGTAAACAAAAGAAATATCAATCACATCATTTACATAAGAACATAACTTTTGGAAATCTTAACCTGTAAAAGAGATCATAATTTCATAACCTGGGATAACTCATGGCAGTGAAATGTAATCACAATAATCATAACTTAAAACATTAAACTTTGTGGCAATCACACATAATCATAGAGAATCATTTATTATTAGTCAAGACTCATTTCCAAGACTATCTTAGTGGACAAAGTCCCTTTCTGAACCGAGTCACCCTCGTTTCAGTCCTGTTTCACTGAACTGGTATAACCTACCATTCAAGCCATGTTTATCTCATGAGATATAAAATCTTTACCCAATGAATTGGAGGGAGATATAGGTCCCACCCATCTCATAATGATACCATTCTTATGTGTGCCACAAAATCATAAACCATACATCATTGCATAACCCATGTAATAAAAATGGGAATCTTAAACATCATGAAATCATAAAACAATTCATATACGATAAAAGAATTCATAAAAATAATCCCATAACAACATAATCAAATCAATGTAATAATAGGGATAAAAACAGAACCCTTTATTATCTTAGATGGGAAAATAATTTTGATATAACAATTGAACTTCATTCTTGAGGAAAATATCCTTTCTACTTCAAAAACACTTTTCCTTTATTAACATGTCGTAAAATTATAAACTAAAAGAAGTTGATTAAAAATAAACTTGAAAACTTGTAAAGGAAGCTTCTTGGAAATAATGTTTTAAAAATCCATTCCTGCCGTATAAGTTAAAAAAAACATTCTTCTCGAACTTTTGTCGGAAAAGTCAAAAAGTACATCGTACGGAAAACGACAAAAGATTCCTTTCATATCTTTTACTAAAAACTCATCAAAGGGTAAAATATGTTTTAAACAATTCTAGGTGGATGGAAATAATATTACATATTGAGGTAACATGGATGTGGATGATAAAATACACCCCAGTAAATACCAAAGTATAAACAATCTCGGATAAAAATGAGATTGTGATATTTCCCTTACCTTAGGTCCGATTTGCTTCGTAAGTGTCCGAACCTCCTGTATAATGATTTAAATAATGTCATTGAATTATTACAGAATCATATTCATTGTTATTATATCATGTATGGTTCACTTATGACTTTATATTACCCGTTCTTTTGTAAATTCATGTTAAAGTAGCGTTTTGGGTAAAATCGTCTCATTTGTCATTCGTGTTTTAACTTGTAATTATTAATATGATTAATTAGATCATTATTACTTAATTATAGAATATAAAACATGATTTATACATAATATATATTCAGAATATACATATATATAATGGATCGATAAATGGAAAGAAATACACCGTTTATGGAGACGGTAGGCCGTACGTACGCATGAACGCTGTTTTCGTTTCCTTATTGAATTGAGTGGAATTAAGTAGATGAAATACATATATATACACATAAATCCAGTAGCTTTATAATGTCATATATTTCATTATTATTGCTTATATATACTTTATAATCATTCTGAAATGGTTAACATGGAGAATGAATCTCATCGCGTCGTGGTGACGGTAGTCCGTACGTACGCACGAGCGATGGTATCATTTACATAATTATTGAATTGAATTGGAGTGGATGATACAATATATCAGAATCATTATGATGTTATAATAACTATGTATAGTTATTATTTACACCATAATACCCATCCATGTAAGGTGTTGGTGGAAAAACAGATTACACCACGGTGTGGAGACGGTATTCCGTACGTACGCACGCGCGGTGATTTCGTTTTCCGTAGGATGGATAGATTGTGAATTAGGATTGTTTCATACTTATAATAACATATCAGTATATGAGTGATACTGAAGTTATTACTTCATAATGAAACAACCTAAGAAGAAGAAGTGGAAGAAGAAATAGAGGTGAAAGAATTGGTAACAGAAATTACCTCTTCTTTGAAGCGCCTCTTTGAGACCTCCTCTTAGGGCACTAAAATTGGTCTTTGAGGAAGACCAGAACCTCTAAGATGTTTCTAGGGAAGTGGAGAAGTGATTTTGGCAGGGGTTGGCCGAGCTTGAAGTCTCAAGGTTGTGTGGGGAAGAGAGGGAGGAGGTGTCCTTTTATAAGGGAGGAGAGGGGCACCTTTGGAATATCTCAAAATATTATTTTAAATTAAAGTCAAAATCGGTTTATAATGGTTCCAAATGGTCTTATTTAGAAGGTAAAGTGGGGATGGGTCGAAATCCTATCAACCAATAGGATTTATACAAGTTTAGGTTATTATTTTAACCTTATCAATTAGATTTAACTCTAGGTTAAATAATTTAACTTTTACCGTGAATTTTTGTTTTCTTATACTATATGGTAAATACACTTACTATAACATGCCAAACGAACCCCAAGTTGTTTATTATTAATATATATATCTTTATCTAAGTCATTTGGCCGAAACTTATATTTTTAGGAATAAAATAACAATTAATAATATAATATTTGATTTAAAAACTATTTTGTGTCAATTTTGACACTATTTGATATATGATTTTTGTGAAAGTCATAACAGAATTATATGTTCAAACAAAGTTGATTAAATCAACACTAATATATCATAGTAACCTAAAAAATTAGTGTAATTCATTAAAAGTCTCAAATTACATTTATTTGAGCATTTATAACATCAATTATGTTAACATTTCCTTAAAAGGGTAATTACTACATCATCGTTGTGTCATAAATAAATTAATTTATTTAAAGTCTAAAAATTACAAATAAAATATCATTATGTAGTAAATCTTTTTAGATTTCTAATGAATATTTACAATCGAATTAATCTTATGTATAACCCTATATTAAAAATGTTTTATTAAACAAACTTTGATTATAACTCTTTTAACACTTCTTTGAAATAAATAAAAATAAATGTCCTAATCTAATCCAAGTGGGCCTAAATGGTCATATTTTATTACTAAGATTGTTTTTGGTCGAATTAAACTTTTAAAATAGAATTTTGACATGTGTTAGGGTAATAATAATATCATTTTTACCCTTAATTACCCTATTTACTTTTAACCGTGGTAAATAAAAGTAAAAAGTTGCTATTCACCAAAAATTATTTTCATCTCATTGAACCACATTTTACTTACTGACATCAACCGTGTCTCTCGGATTTTTGAAATTCCACTCACATAAGCGGTAAAATTAAGTTTTATGAAAAATTCAGTTTTTTTAACTACCACTTAGTGGTTTCACTATTCATCAAAAATTGAAAGTTTTCAGAAAAATACCAAATATTAGGCCTAAGCTATATTTGATATTATGAACTCAAAAATGATTTCTATTTTACCAAATTCAATACATATCAGTTGCGTTAATTAATTTAAAAATTAATTCCCGTCGTCAAAACAAAAGGCGTGTTTTTAAGAGATAATAACTATCAAAAGATTGACACTTGTTTATAACTGGTTTAAATGTGAAATTACATCCGATGACCAAAATTATATTAAATTGTAAAAATATATTCTAAATATACTTTAAAACCACTCAAATTAATAATTTATCACTATTAATTATTTCGATTGAAAAAGTTGTTTTTAATTAAAATTTAGTAATTTTCACTATTCATCAAAATATGAAAGTTATCCGAAAATCACCAAAATTTCACCCTAAGCTAATTTCGATATTACGAATCCAAAAATGAAGTCCATTTTGAAAAATAGAAATTACAAAATTTCAAAAAGTGGTTATTACTATTCATAACGTCTATTTTTAATAATATTTTAATAGCATATCGTTGTTTAGCGAAACATGCTGTTGCGTACAACACATGCTATCGTGGAAGGTCGCGATTGCGTGTAATTCAAGCTAGGTCAGTGATGTGTGTTGTGAAAGCTCCTTTTGGTGTAGCGTATAACACAAGACATTAATGAAATTAAAAAGAATATTTTTCATAAAATCTCGGGGTGTTACATTCTACCCCCCATAAAATGAATTTCGCCCTCGAAATTCGTCGGGGTTATAAATGGTTTACTACTCAAAAGTTTCTTTAATAGAAACCCACATTGTAAAAAGGAATACCAAAACCAATCTTTAAAAACAAAAGTATGAAACGTAACGGTTACCCAAATAAACTAATCACTGGGTTTCCACATAGGTGAAAATATGGATATGGAAGAAAAATCTAACCATCATGTTCTGATGGAGAGTGGTAGAGAACATGGCTATGGAAAATCCAACAATCAAAAATCCATAAATTTGTGACGATATAAGGTACCATCTGATTAATCAGATATAAGAGCACTAGGACAACATTTTTGGTTTTCAAGATCATTTCCCTAAAGTTGAAGAATTTGAATTAGAATAAATACTTACTTTATTTTGGTACAATCTCACTGTTGTTCGTGCCTTGAACAATTTCCACTTCATCTCTTAAATAAATGAAGTTGAATTTGTTATTCGTGAAGTGTTAGCAGATCATGTGATGGAATGACGGGTCATTCCATCTGTCTCAAACAAAAGGTTAGCAAAAGTTATTAAATATACATAAGTCATTGTATAGTGAGATTAATCATATATGGTTACTAAAATGGACTTATACTTCATATATCATACTGCTTAATATAATAAAACTAGTTTCTACTAAACATGGACTTCCTGTAGGCCAGTGGTAGGCGATAAAGGCCAGTCGCACTTCGGTTGTGGGTTCGATTCCCACAGCCTTGTCCGGCGCGATGGGCTGTCGCCCATCCTGCAGGTTGTCCTTTTTCTAAAACTATATTACTATAACATCCCATCAATAATATCGAAAAACTTCTATCCTTAAACAATACTATCTAATGTCCAACATAATCCATTCCAATCTTTAGGCTTATCCATAATACTGCAGTCCACTCTCATAATATAGTGAAAACAATTACCAGAGATTTAATACCATCGTTGATCCCCATATATCATAAGATATGTCTTGTTGGTCACATTCCAAACATTCAAAGGCCTTAATAATGTATTCTCTTGAATACCCATTGAACCATAGTGGAAACTTGAATGCAGTTAAAAGTTAACACTTTTCACATAACAAAATCCTCAAAATTCTATATACTCAAACCATGACATCACTTAGTCCTTATATCAATCATGAGCTCATGAATACTGTTAAACATTTCATTTTCTCTTTTTCCTTTCATTATGCGCATATCATCTTATTTCCAAAAATATCTCAATCACTTTGAATACCACATTAGACTAATACATAAATATTCTAATACTCCATGATACAACATTATTTTGGAATCCCATTACATAAACACTTAATCATTCCACCACATCGTTGTCATATTCAACATCGTACATAGTGATAGCATGTGACTTCCCTTTTTCCTTTGCCTTAAGCGGTTGCTCATGTCGATCATCAGTAACCCTTGGATTAGGGCATTTATTAGCATAATGCCCCATTTCCTTGCACTTGAAGCATTGAAGTGTTGGTGGTGCGTTCTCTGCAGTGTTTTCTTTATTCACATCATTAGAAACCCTTTTTCCATTACTTCGACACTCAGCTGCTCGATGACCTTCTTTTCCACACTTAAAACATTTTCTAGTCCCTTTAAGACAATCTACACCATGCTTCTTTCCACACTTTGTGCATAAGGAAACATTCATCTTCTTTTCACCATTATTCTGAGATTTCTCCTTGAACTCCATCTTTCGTTTCTTGTCAAAACCATGAGATGGATATGTAACACCAACTTCCATTTCTACCTTGATAGCACAATGCACAATTTCTTCATAGACATTGAAGTCTCTTATAGCTAATGCCCTTCGAAGACTTGGTTTTAAGCCACTGAAAAATCGATCAACTTTACTTTCAGGTTGGATGATAATGCCAGATGCATACCTTGCAAGTCTTGTAAAATTCGCTTCGTATATACCAACAGATTCATCATCCTTTGACTTTAGCTCAAGAAACTCCTTTTCCATCATTGTTCGAAGAATACGAGGAAAGTACTTACTGAAAAACAAGTTCTTGAACTCGTCCCATTCCATGGACTCAATTTCATCTCTTGGCCTCGTATTCTTGATAAGATTCTACCATTGATCAGCTTCACCTTCCAAACGATATACTGCTAATATGACTTTATCATGTTCAGAACATTGAAGAACTGAAAATATCTTTTCAGTGGTACTGATCCATTGTTCAGCAACAAGTGGATCAGAAGTCCTACTGAAAGAAGGTGGACGTTGCCTCATGAAGGAATCAATAGAATATTGTCCCCTTCTCTGCTCATTTGGAAGTCCAGAATGATTCATAGCTTGTGTAAGTATAGCAATAATATTTTTCACTCCATCTCCAATAACATTTGTTTGTTTAGGAGGGAAATCATTACATTGTCCATTGCATTGATCAACACGGTTCCTTCGGGTTCCAGCCATCGTCTAAAACCCAAAAAGAATAGTGTGAGAGGAAAAAATCATAATAAAGGGGGAGTAACTTCAATATCTAACTTCTTAGGTTAAATTATATGATCGTTACCGTAGTTATATGACTGTATCCTATACGTATACTTATCCATAGGGACATCCCTAGACATACCTTATAAATATCTCTAGGGATCTCACTAAAGTTCTCGCATCCTAGTTTCCAAAGGTTGACTAAACCTTTCCTCTAATGCCAACGGTAGAGACCCGAAGCTTGACGTACATTGAAATTACATTACATTTGCGGAATACTTAGTACATAACAAAAACACACACACAAGGACCGTAATAGTTTAGTGTCTTTGGAAACTCAGAATATAATCCTCTAATCTTGGTGAAAGATCTTCAACATCTCCCATAAAGGTATTCCTTTTTATTATACCTAAAACCTTTCTTTATGTCCTGGGGAAAAGAAAACTTAAAAGGGTGAGCTCAAATGCTCAGTAAGGGTAAACAAAAGAAATATCAATCACATCATTTACATAAGCACATAACTTTTGGAAATCTTAACCAAAAATTATTTTCATCTCATTGAACCACATTTTACTTACTAACATCAACCGTGTCTCTCAGATTTTTGAAATTCCACTCACAGAAGCGGTAAAATTAAGTTTTATGAAAAATTCAGTTTTTTTAACTACCACTTAGTGGTTTCACTATTCATTAAAAATTGAAAGTTTTCAGAAAAATACCAAATATTAGGCCTAAGATATATTTGATATTATGAACTCAAAAATGATTTCTATTTTACCAAATTCAAAACATATCAGTTGCATTAATTAATTTAAAAAGTAATTCCCGTCGTCAAAACAAAAGGCGTGTTTTTAAGAGATAATAACTATCAAAAGATTGACACCTGTTTATAACTGGTTTAAATGTGAAATTACATCCAATGACCAACATTGTATTAAATTATAAAAATATATTCTAAATATACTTTAAAACCACTCAAATTAATAATTTATCACTATTAATTATTTCAATTGAAAAAGTTGTTTTTAATTAAAATTTAGTAATTTTCACTATTCATCAAAATATGAAAGTTATCCGAAAATCACCAAAATTTCACCCTAAGCTAATTTCGATATTACGAATCCAAAAATGAAGTCCATTTTGAAAAATAGAAATTACAAAATTTCAAAAAGTGTTTATTACTATTCATAACGTCTAGTTTTAATAATATTTTAATAGCATATCGTTGTTTAGAGAAACTTGCTATTGCGTACAACACACGCTATCGTGGAAGGTCGCGATTGCGTGTAATTAAAGCGAGGTCAGTGATGTGTGTTGTGAAAGCTCCTTTTGGTGTAGCGTATAACACAAGACATTAATGAAATTAAAAAGAATATTTTTCATAAAATCTCGGGGTGTTACAGTAATAACACTGAAATTATAAAAACTTGATTCTGATTAGAGGATCTACTTTTACTCTAATTTATTAAATAATATTTTTATCCATAATAATTGTGTGCATGATTGAGTAGCCGTAATATATTTAGCTACTATATTGTTGAGTGAAATGATGTCTTCTTTCTTTCTAAATCAATAAATTTATAATCATCTGTGGTAAAATGCACCACCAGATGTAGAAATTATATCATCTACTCGACCAACACAATCAATATCTGTACATCTCAAAACCATTTGTTTTTAATTTTCATTATAAAGAAAAAATATATATTATTTCTTTTATATACCATGGTATTCTCTTTATTGAAGGAATGAAACTTTGTTTAGAATTAATTTGATATTGATATTCTTGATATGTGGATAAAACAAGGCGTAGTCATGTTTCTATTTTGTAAAATAAACTTCCAATGATTTTCTTGTATTTTGTGACATTTATCATGTTTCTGTTATCATTAATTGAAAACATAATTTGTGTAGAAACTCGAGCCATCAATAATTTGTAATCCTCCATTGAAAATTTTCTCAAAACCTTCTTAACGAAATTAGTTTAATAAACGCACATACCTTGAATTATTTATGTCACATGTTGACTATGGTAAAATGTCATGCAATGAACCAACCTAGGTCAACCCAACACATGTAATGACCTAAACGAATCAATGGGTCTGATCAGTGTGTCACATGAACTTATGAATGTATCCTCATACATACGAGGATAACGATTAGTGGTGAGGTATTTGAGGGTTTTATGGGGAGTCTATGCCTTCAGTAATAATAATCGTGCTCCATAATCACAATGATTAATAATAAATATTTCATAACTATAAAACATAAAAAATCATACAATAATAAAATGGAATACATTTCATATAAATAAAATAAATCAAAGGACACCTAATTTGGATAGTCAAATAATGCATGATAACCAAAAGAGATAAACGTAGACACTCAAAAATTGTATAATGTTAATCTTGGTATTTCCTCTGCCCTCTAACATCCACCTACTCACCTCTTCGATGCATGGATGTTTCCCTTAGCTAGATCTTTGACCTTGATATCTATACACCCATATAGATTCACATATAGGGTGTGAGTATATACCTACTATGACACCACCAATGCCTAGATACACCCTTGCATGTCTGGTGGTGGGACAAGAATGTCGTCCCTTGAAATGGAATTCTGACCCACTTCTCTAGGTAGTCCCATAAGATGATATTAAGGAAATATTTTAAAAAATACCAAATGAACTCATAAAAATGCATATAACTAATAACATAAGGTAACAAATGAAGTATTTTATATATGAATTCAAGGATTTATACTATAATACCTATCCTAGGAGGCTACCAGAATCCAAATGTCATAACCCCCTTAGCATTACCCATGAGCTAACCTAAGTCTCCAGTAACTAATATTTATCCAAACCCATATTCATATAAAAACATAGCATGATATTATCAAGTAATTTAAAATCCAGTAATGATATATCATAAAGAAAGATGTTAAATTATTGATTAAATTTAATTAATTGAATTACTATATATGATAAGTAATGATATGTAGGAAATATGAAACTAATTTCATATTCGTGATAATTGATTTCACCCATATATTATAAACTGTAACTATACAACATTTCTCAAGATCAAAACAAAACTTCTATACCACAATCAGTAATAGAAATCACATCACCATTAAATTATAGGCCCATTATATAAGAGATAACTATAAATTCATGTTACTCCAATCCCTAAGTTCTATAAAAGGTATCAACTTTCTACATTTCCTCAAAGATAGTCAAGAATAAAGAAATGAGAAAAAACATGGATTCAAATTTGTAACAAATGGGTCCTGCTGATAGTATAGGAACCCCACCATTGTAATATGGTAATCATGTCATGGATTTGCATGAACCACTAGTTTCCTCTCAAACACCAGTTCCTCTTGTGGCCCACCCATGTGCCCAAATAGATCCTAATAATATTAAGTATCTATAAAAGAGAATAGATATATTTTTAGAGCTCTTTTTCCTCACTCACACACACCCTAAGAAACATCATATGAGGTCATCCATCCTAACACTACTCTAGGAAAAATTATCTTAACTATGGTGTTCTAATATAGTAGGATCCCAAAAAACAAAGGCACACCTTGTTGTTATGGGTACTAAAATTTAGTCCTCTAACCATTTAACTATTTATACATTTCTTTCCACCGTTATTTATGTTTTTCTATTTTACTATTTTATTAGGTTTAGTTTTGGGAAACTTATAGATGGGTTTGGAGGGTTTTAGCAGCTATTTAGGTAGTATATGGTTTGAGAATGGTTTGTGAAAATATTGTGGTTCTACCCAAGAAATAGTGATGCTAGTTAGTAAGGGGAAGTAGATGGTGTAATGTTGGTGCATGGTTATGTATAACCATGTAAAATTACTAGGTGAAATATGAAACATGGGATACATTGAAAAAGAATAATAAGCACATAGTTTACCAAACTACGTGGAAAAATAATATGGGTTACCGGAAGGGGAAGTTATCAATAGACTATTGGGGCATGGTTTGGTAATCAGTGTATCAAAAATATTCATAGGAATTTAAATAATCTGGAAATTGGGTTTTGAATATGAATCCTTTATAATACTCCTCAGTCTTCCTCTTAAACCTACGGATCTTGAACCTAGGTACATTAATGGTGGTTCTTGTCCTGATCTAGTAGATTCCGGGGAACGACTACATTGTGGCCTAAACGAAGGATGATCTAGGGGAATGCTGACCTTGATCTGAGACATGTTTTTTCCTTGATTCTTGACCTAATATTTGATGACCTATGATACTCCTTTCGGCATGGAGAAGATGAATTCATAGATGAGGCTCATGGAATCCTGTTTAGTGCATAATCAATCGATATACAATTGGACACTAATCTATTCATTTACTTACCATTATTTCTTACACCTTATATAAATGTTCAGTTCTTATTAAAGATGCATTGGTAGTGTCTTTATGGGTTTATACTCCCACCCTACATGACCATCTTAATGAAGATTCAAATTTTATGGTTAGGGATCCAGCAAAGGGAAATATCCCTACATTGGGATGTTGAGAAGGTGGATCATAGAGGATAGAGGTAATGTCCATAAAGGCTCCAAACAATTACAACAATGTATTAGTTTATCTTTTTAGGTTATCATATATTGGTTGACTTTCCAAATCTGGATTCCTTTGGTTTATTGTATTTGTAAGTCCTACATGAGATATTATTATTTCATTATGATTTCCATTTTATTATTATAGTACATTTATTATTACTCATTATAATTCTAGTGTATGTGTATTATCACTAAGGGAATAGTTTACCCTTGAAACCCTTCGGTCCCTCACCACTAGTCAATAACCTCTTGAATATAGGGATATAAGCATGGGGTCAAGAGACAAAACATATGGACCTGGTTGTTCGGTCTGGGTGTTACAAATTGGTATCAATGGAGGTTTTCGTTTCATTATTCTTGAATATATTTGGGGAAATGTTAAAAGGATACAGAGTGTGTGGAACTCCAAATGGTGAGTTACAAAAGTTCCTTTGAAGCTCTTATATATTAAAACAAAAAGTAACCAGTGATGGGATTACTATTACTGATTGTTTTTTTATTGTTTCATATTGATCTGGAAAATATATTTATTACTAGAGTTTAAGGGATTTAAGTAAATTCATGCATCATTACTAATCATGTAGGTTAACATATCATGCATATTTTTTCTTATCAAATCATATTAATTTAAATAATGAAATTTCATTTATAATTTATTATTTGTTATTTTTGGATATATTGGTACTATAATTTTTAATTAATTTAACTAGGAATGTTATATTTGTATATGAATATCCATGTAAATAACATGAAGGTAAGGAAGTCTTGTGTTATTCCATGATATGTAAGAAGGGGTTTATGACCTGTGGATGTAAGTATCGTCCAAGGATAGTTCTTCCAGTATAAATCCTTGTGTGTTCCTATAAACAACTAGAGTTGTTACCATATGTAATTTTTTTTGGAATTTCTAAGAGTTCGTTTGGAATCTTCGATAATTCCTTCATGATGACATATTATGGGATAATCTAGGGAAGTTGGTTAGAATGAACTTTAAAGTGAAGATATTCATGTCATACTAAAGGATTTTTTGGGTATTTAGTTGAGAATGACCCCACACCCTCTCTAGTGGTTCAGGTAGAAAAACCACTTCACCCTGGGGTTATTCAGATAAGGCCTATTCAATGTTAAAAAGTTCATCAGATGATGGTTGATTATGATTTTGGTTTCAAGCTTTAGAATCACCCATCTATACAGGGTATTGGAGGACCACCATATGTTGATGATTGGATTGAAACAATAAAGGGAATAATTGAAAAAGTGGATACTCTAAAATAAAAATGAGAGAAGATTCTACTTTCATAGTTCATGTACCCATTAGGAGATAGTGGAGTGCCATGAACCATGTATTGAGGCACTATTGTCCAACTTAAGAGACCCTCAAGAATCATTTCTTTGAGGAGTTTTTCTGGATACATTTAAACTAGTACAATATTATAAGATTAAGTAACTTTAATAGAGGTATGGTGAACTTGTGGTGTTACACAAGATAGAGGATTGGGAATGATGGCCATGTGGGATAACCTAATGTTGTTCTTAGGGTACATACATCTTTTTGTCTGACTTAGTAAAGGTAAGGGCATCACTAACTTTTTTCACAACCCGAGGATGAGCTAGGTGAGAGACAACCGTGTGGAATGGTTCAAGGATTGTTTGGATATGGTCCTTGATCCTAGACATGTGTTGGACTTCAGGTATGACTTGGTACGTGATTATATATAATACTCCTTCCCAAATGGATCCAAAGTTGGTAAAACTAGGGATTGTGGAATCCTGGTTAGAAAAAAATTACCTTTTATATGATTGGTTTGTTGTCTTCATATTACTTACCATCATGACATACATCTTATATAAATGTGAACATATATTTAAGGATGCATTTATGGTGTCCTACTGGGTTTGTACTCCCACCATGCACAAAAATCTCAACATGTGTGAAGATTTCATAGTGAAGTACTAGCTAAGGGAAGGGGTCCTACATTGGGGAGCTAAGAAGATGGAGCTTAGAGGAATTAGGTAATGATAGACCGACTCAAAACTATTGTTATAGTTTCTTAGTTTATCTATTTTTTTGTCACACATTGGCTGAATTTTCACATCAATATTCCTATGGTATAATTTCTTTATATTACCTATATGATAAATTCTTATTTCATGATGTATTATACTATATATTTTTGGAATATTTATTATAAATCATAATGATTCGTGGGCGTAGATATTGGTATTGATGGAATAGTCTCTCAAAGACACCCTTCAGACCCTCAATTCCATTCAATAGCCTCTTGTGTTCATAGAAATGTACATGAGGTATTGCAATACAATGGATTGACCCAATCATCCAGTAGAGGAGTTATAACATCTCACCATGTTGAACTCACTACAAGGCCTGAAGTGCATTCTTAATCTCCCCATCATATAGACAAGCAGTAAGGTATCAAAAGTGATCATGTGATAATTATTTAAAACTCATAAAAAACATGACCATAAATGTTTACAACTAGAAACCCACCATGAGGTTTCCGTGCATTGGATGACCATGCCAAAATAAGTAAATAACTCTAAAATAAGAGTATCCAAACAAGGTCAGATAATAAATGAACATTACGTAATCATTTTACAAAAAATTCTACATATAAATGAAAAATATTTGTATATAAAGAGTTTACAATCCACAAAGGAATCGAAATTGAAATAAAATCTAGATTATGAGGAGGAAAATACACCACAAGACCCAAACCAGTCAAACCATCTCTGGTGAAAAAACCTGACATCATTACCGTGTGACTCTCAATTCACCACCATGAACTCATTTATAGAGGATTCCTAATGAATAATGGTAGAAAAAAACCATCAATCCATGATATAATAACCTATGAAATAATGAAGTCTACATTCCAAAAAATTTAACTATGTAGAGTGTGATCATAAAGAATATAGAATACGAAAATGTTTTTATTTAATTCCTTTTTTTGAGAAACCAAGTCCCCTATTTTGAAAGTAATTGAAAAATCAGTCTTCATATCATTTTCCATATAAATTTAAATAAAAAACAATACCCTATATTTTTTTTAAAACACACCCTTAATAAATCATACCTCATAGAGGACTTATTAAGTTAATTTAATTTCAAAACCCATCCATTAAAATCTTAAAACTCTTAAAATTTAAAAAATAAAAAAGGTAAACCTTTTATTTTTATTTAAAACATTCCTTGCCGAAAAAAAACCATCAAATGGTTTAAAATAAAATTTAATGAAGCATTTCACAAGGATTGAATTTAAAATAACCACTTGTTTTACATTTTCAAACTCAACAAACACACATAATAAAACATGAGAATAAGTAAATGGTAACATACATAGTATAATACATGGTAATTCATAAAAAATAAAAAAATGAAAATAAAGCCTTAGAACATAAATGACTAGTCATAAATAACCAAGGCATCAATGTAGGATAGAAATAAGAGTTAAGAATATAATATGCCAATATATAAATAATGAGGCATAAAATATGATACATGACCTAAAGAGACAACCTTGGGACTAATGGAAGAAGTTATTGAAATGAAAAAAGTGGAACTAACTACAATTAGGTTTACAGTCTCACATTCCGTCACTGAAATCACACTCACTAGTCTTATTGATGACAACCCCATATCTAGGTCATAACATTCTAATAGATGATACTATCTGGTTCTTAAATATCATCTAGTATATCTAACATCCCTTGACATCCCACTTATAATCCTAGGTTTCCTAATGTCATAGGTAATCGACATGAATTAGTATTAGGAAAACATCAACCTCCTGAAAAACACTAATCCTAAATTAAATATTAGATGAAAATAATATACATCAAACCTCCAAAACACCCCCATAAAATGAGAACCATAACTAAATGGAATAATCATGAATCAAAATTCATATAACTAAAACAATATGCACATAAGTGTAGATAATGGGAAATAATAGGCCTCAACTAGGGTGTAAATAAACTATCTATTAAACGAAATCACACAAGGTACCCCCATGGAATTCCATTTGTATATAGAAACTAAATACTTTAAAATACATTTTAAAAATATTTTGTAACCCAAAAATACTTCCAAGGGAAATATTGTTGGTCAAATAGAAAATGGAATGTGGTGGTGGGGGGTGAATTTCCTTTTTTAAAATTAAAATAAGAAATGAAAATGAAAAATTAAAAACAAAATGATTTTGATATGAAGAAGAGATAAAGTGGTAAATTTGATCCATATTATAAAGTTATTATCAAAGTTAAATTATATATTAAGAATATTTTAATGAAGAAATATCATATGTATGAACATTATGAATGACGACATCAGATGATGCAATGAATAAAATAAAAAGAGAGACCAAATACAGCTTGATAAAAGAGTTTAATTATTTCTTGGTGTGAGAACCTAAGTATCCTCCCATAGGGTTGAGAGGATTTTATTATTCCAATAATTACAATAACTATCATGAAACCGAAATCCTCCCATTCTTTTTTATAGAAGTTTTAGGAAAAAAATCCACACTTACTTCAACTGTGTAAGCACCTATCTCACTTTATTTTCACTAATTGTAGAAATAACCACGCTATAGATGGTATGATAAGAAGTTAAATATTTTCATGGTAAAAATATTATATATTTACACGCATTTATCTCTCTATAAATATACATATATATATAAATATAATTTATAGCAGAGACATAGAGAGAAAATGTGAGATATTTTTGGAGATTGATAAATGGGAAATGTCTATTTGAGATGATTTTTAACAATTCTTCTGATTGAGTGTTTTTTTGATCATAGTGTGGTAACACAATATTAATGATGATATCTAATGAAAAAATGAGTCTTTTTGATACCTCTATATATTTGAGGAACATTCTGGAATTATTTTGTTACATTAGTCATGTCAATAGGAGAAATAATGGGGATTTTTCTAATAATGAATTCTTCCCTAGATCTACTATATTGATTCCACTTGATACATGATACACCTCACTGGCTATCCAATGGGTCACCCAAAACTCAATAATATTGAATACTTCCACTGGATGACTGTTTCTTTTACACAAAATATCCAGTGTAATATTGAATCTTGGGAGTCTCTTATCCCACCATCGGCTGGCTAGTGGATCTAAACTAGCGAGTTTGCGCTCTCTTCTTAAAAGATAAATACTCTATGGCCTACATGCTTCCCCAATGTCATTGAATGTATTTTCAAACTTCCCTCCATGAATTCAAAATACCCTTTTATACCTTAACATGATCTTCAAGGATTCTGTAATGATTTTAATATTATTAATCAATGTGATTTATTAAATTCTTTTACATCCATAATTTTAGAAACTGTAATTTCTTAAAGGAAACCATTATATATTTTTTTGGGTGTTTTGGATCATAAAAAAACCATGAGAGAGAGAAAGTGGTACAAATTTATCCCCATTTTGATAATCATAAAAACTCAATATAAAAAATAAAAAACTAGTTTAAATCAAGAGTGAGACATGCATTCAAATAAAAAAAGATATTAAAGTTCAATATATTTAATATGGTTAAGAAGTTAGATAAAAGTTATTTAATATAATCAAGAGATAAAAAATAAAAAATAAAATAATATTCACACTCTTTGAATTAAAAAACACTTTCCCCAATAAAAAAATAAATTATCCTTCCAAATTACCTAAAACACATCTCCACCTTTGTGATTATAAAAAAAAACAATAAGGGTGAAAAATAATTTATATATAACAAGAAGTTAATTACACATAAGTTAAAGGAATTATTACCTGAAATACTATATCCCATTTAATGACTATCATAATCTTAAAAACCCTTACAATAAAGAAAGAAATGTAATTAATGGATGATGCATAAGTTACAAAGAACAAAATCACATGTAATGGATTATAGATATAACATTAAAAAATAAACCTAATCTCAAAATTATTCAAAGAAGCCTTTAAAAAAGAATTAAAAAAATTCAAAACAAAGGGATAAGTGTATTCTAAAGATTAAATAAATATTAATAGATTTTAGAAAATATTTTTAAATTCTATTCTAAAATGGATATTCAAAAATAAAATGAAAAATATAATTTTTTTTTGAAATCAAGAAAAGAAAAAAAAGAAAAAAAGGAAAGTGGATTTCATTAAAAATAAAATAAAAAGATAACCTCTAATATTTTAATAATAATAAATCATTTTAATAGAGACAATGATATATTGATATAAGGTTTAATAGGGAAAATAATATTTATAACAACCAAAAACTCATTCCCAATGATATAAAGTTTTATGTCCAAACTTCTTTGAAAAAGAAAAATCTTGGATCCTCCTCAATTGGATAATTTTACAAAGAGCTCAATATTTAATGTTAGAAAAATATTTTCAAGTGTTAATGAACCTTTTTTATTGAGATTAAACCTTATGATAGATCCATGATGTATAGTGGTGTTGTCCTACAATATATTAAAAAGTTATTTTTGGTACTTATATTTTTGGTTCGATAAATTTCGCAATTAAGGATTTAGGAACTCAAACTTGTTTGGTATGAATTTTTTTATAAATATTGGATGTAATATATATTTATTTATTTCTTCTGTATCTACAATTTTTTAAAATATATTCATAAATTATATTCCTAGTTTTAATATAATAATTAAAACAATCATTTTGTGAAATATCTTTTACAAAAGTAAAATCTTGGGAAGAACTGCCATTATTTGAAAAATCAAATTCATGAATAGTTTTTGTTGTATGATTAGAAACTGGAATCACATCATGATATTGATAAAAATTTGTGAATTAAGAATGATTATTTCAATAATCATTGATTTGGGACCCAAAATTTTAAAATTTGGTTTTTTATAAATTTAAGAAATGATAATATTTTTCATTAGATTTCAGATCCTTTTCATTAAAGTGTTTTCTATTTTTCTTTATTAACTCATTTTTATTTATTTTTATGTTATTTATATTTTTAAATGAGTTAATTAGAAAAATTATAGTGTAAATATTATTTATAATAAGAGTAATAAGATGGGTATGAATGCCATAGAGAATTGGAATGTGAAGAAGAGTGAGAAAAAAGAACTCTAACCTCACCGCTCCCCTCAAGATGTTCCACGAGGACTTTAGAACATGAGTATATTAAGTAGGTTGAGTACATGGAGTCTTCACTAGAAAACTATGTTGATAATGGATTTCATACTATTCTTATTTTCTTTCAACTTTTTTTATAGAGCGGTAATTTTGGTCTAATATGACCCTTTTTGTTGTATTCATAACAAGTAACTTTAGGTACTTAAATTTTATTTTGTTTTCTTTAACTATGGAAGGACTTCATTTTTAATCCATTTGTTCATTACCTTGGAAATGTGGTAAATATTAGATTAATTATTGTATGAATCTACATCATCAATATCATTGAATGTAATTGAAGATTTATCTTTTTTTGTATTCCATTTTATATTTATCTTCTTTATCATATCATCTCTTCATAGTGATATCGTATTCCAATAGAAAACCAATTAGTTATTTTAGTGGAATATTTTTATGAATTTTTCTTTCTTTATATCCATCACTTTTTGTGCCAAATAGGATGGTAAGACCCAAATAATTATCACTACTGATTTTTTTTAAAAAAAATCACCACTAAGATACTTTAGACCATTGAAAATGTTAGTATATCATGTAAACGTATCTGTAATAGTTTCTTTTGAATTCATAGTAATGATTTAAATGTAATGTTTAAACATATCGAATATTGAATATTTAACTTTAATCACTCATTTTTTCAATACTTCTAAAAATATGTAGATTTCATGGTTTTTTTCAAGAAAAATGTGATTAAATTAATTTTGTTTATTCCTATATGGTAAAACATTCATGGCCTTTCCATTAAGTTTAAAAGAAGAAATATCTTTTGGATTTTATTTATCTTTGAGTTATTTTTAGGTGTGTATTAATGACTAACCATATTCTAAATAGGATAATCTGTTATACTAAGATATTTTGACATGTGAATTTTTCAATAAGAGAAATTTGAAGCATTAAATAAAGGGGAGAATCCTAAAGTGAGTATTTTATAAGAATTTTTAAAATAAGATTCCAATTTTTAAAAAGAAAACTTTTAAATTGATATGGTTTTTTAAAACTAGAATCATGATTTTTTAAAATTATGATTTGAGAAAACCATGAGAATCTTAATTGATACCCAATTTTGGTTAGATAGAAACATCCAGGGGTGAATTTACTTTTCAAAAAAAAACAAATTTAAATGGAAAATAGAAAGATGATTTTGATATGATGAAGGGATAAAAAAATCTTTTATAAATTATAAAGTCAATATAAAATTTAATTAAGAAAGTATGTATAATAAAACTTGGATGTATTGAATTTATGAAAAATATTCATGTTGATATTGAATGATTCATTCATAAAATAAAATTAGGCAGTAAACATAGTTTGATAAAGGATTTTATAAATATTCAATGTAAGCCCCTATGTATCCTCCCCTTGGGTCAAATCGTTTGTCTCATTCCTATGATTTTAAAAAAGATCAATAAATGACCGTACAAAATTTATTTTTGATGGGAGTTTCCAGAAACCAACCCCCCTTATATCAAAGGTAGTAAACACTCATCTCCTTTTTTCCCCAGTTGCAGAAAGAAACTTGTTATAGATGGTAGGCTGAGAAGAGAAAAAATTTCATAAGCAAAATATGATACAATTATACACTCTTATATATATATATAGAAATGTATATATAATTTATAGGAGATATTTCGATTGAATAGGTGAGATACTTTAAGAGATTGAGATATTTGAATTGGATCTTTGAGAGGATTCTTGAGTTATCTAGAGATTCTGTACTGATTATATTAAAGAGTTGTTATATAGGATTAATGATTAAATCCTAACAATTAAGGTATCTATTTATAGCCTCCAGAT
Organism: Viscum album; assembly: GCA_963277665.1. Lineage (NCBI taxonomy): Eukaryota > Viridiplantae > Streptophyta > Magnoliopsida > Santalales > Viscaceae > Viscum > Viscum album. Next base: position 924,226,039 of record OY728161.1, read on the forward strand.
ATTCAAGGTATATTATGGAATTCATTGGGTTTATTAATCATGTAAACAAGTAAAAAAATGGTTATTTGAAAAATAATAAATGCTTCCTCAGAAGTACTATATTGACACCACTGACTACCTAGTGTATCTCACTAGATGGCTAGTGGGTCACCTCTAACTGCTTTGGAAATGACTAGTTTCACTGATTGGCTAGTGGAACTACATTAGTTATCCACTACTGCCTACTGAGAAGATACCTTCTCCATGGACTTCAAGATTCCTTCAACGTCTTTGAATGGATCCTCCCCCTTCCTTCCCTAAACTCAATATAACCATTTATACTTAAATAATATTTTCAAATATTATTTAAATTTTTCAAAATGAAACTTCAATGTGATACTTAAAAGTTGATTATGTACATAATTTTTAGGTCTTAAAGGGTCCAAGATACCCTAAGAGGGGGGGGGGGGATTAGGGCCTGGATATTATTTTTGAAATTATTCTTATCCCACTGGATATTGAACTGTTTTTTATAAGGGACACATTATTTTCTCTTTATTTTTTTATCGATCTTTTCATTTCAAAAATTATATTATGATGATGAATACAAAGTAAAATATGAAAGAAAATGCACAGACACAATGATTTTTACTTGGTTCGCTATTAATAGGCTACATTCAAGGACCATACAACGAAAATGTTTTGATGTACCAAATTTACTAAGGATCCCTACTAATTAAAGGTATATCCTTGATCACCTCTATTCCCAGGTTCACTACCTTTATTATGTTTAGGGATATCTTACTTCATCCCAAGGTTCACTCCCTCAAGGTTCCTTCTATGGATCACTATCGGTGGAAAGGATCACCTTATTCATCTTCCTTTTATCAATATTCTATAAAGGATCCAAACAAATTTTATAGAAATGTAGGTCCCTTAATTATCATTTTTTAATAAATTCTAAAATATAGGTAGATTCTCTGTTGAAGTTCTCCGCAAGATGCTCCTTCACTTCTATGAAAACACCTATATGATTCACTTCCACTTTCTAATAAACTATCATGAACTTCCCTTTATTGTAGGAATAAAAATTAAGTCATCATCAGAAAGACCATAAAGATATTCCATGTATTTATTTCACTTCCTTGAATGTTGCAGTGAATAAAATACTTCTGAAAATATAGTTATATGGAAAATATCCTCTGACTTATTCTTCATATGAATTCAAATATGAAAATGATACAACTCATAAGTTAACATAGGCATGTATCTTCTGGTGTAAGACTTCAGTGTTATAACCCTGGATGAGTCCCTAGCACATAACTACTTATATGAGATCATAGAGCATATCCCCTTTCACAAGATCATGAAGCATAAACACTTGAATGAGATTCTAGCTCATAACCTCTAAGCAAGATCTTGGCATTTAACCCCCTTCGTGCTATTCATGAGATCCTAGTGCATGACCCATGTTGTGCTTTTCGTGAGATCCTAACACGATACCCCTTCATGATTTACAAGATATCCTAGTGTGAGACCCTTTTTGTGATTTTTATGAGATCCTAATGCTTAACACTTTCTAACTTTGCACGAGATTTGTGTGCAAGACCCTTTTGTGTGAGATCCGGGCATGAGACTCTTTTTCCTGTGACTTTTTCCAAATAATACGCAACACTGACGTGATGTCAAAAATATATCCTACTTAGTTAGATCCCTTTAATAAAATTATTATGAGGTCACTCAGAGAGACTCTTTCTCATATATTTCATTTGATACATCAATTAAGAAAAACATCATCAATATTTAAGGATGGGTTAGGTGGTATTTAGAGGCATAAATCCACCTCTTTAACTCCACAAATCTTTGATAGTAGTCCATTCCCCCACCACAACAATAGGAGTCCAACACTCTGTGAGATTCCATCACGATATCATTTGATAATCTTGTGATGTTCAATGATGTTTTCTTTCAGTGGCTTGCGTGATCAATCATGATATATAGAGACAATCATGAGAGCTACATGAGATATAAAGGCAATAACTCTCTTGGTGAGATCCCATTGCGAGATCCAAATCAATCATGTGGTCGCATGATTTTGAAAGTCTATGAGATATCTCTTTCATTTACATATTTTCATTTCCTTTATTGACTTCATGAGTTCTCTCCTAGAAATTCTTTGAAAATCAGGCTTTTTCATCATGTGCTTCACAATATCTCTATGATAGATCAGTTTGGGAATTCATACTCTGCGAAACCAGTTCAAACATTCGTACTCCGTGAGAATAAAAATCTCTCCCTCATTTTAGATTTATAAATTCTGTGATTTCATGATATCAAACATTTATACCTTACATGATATTATACATTTGAACTTCCTTGAGACCCAAAATTCCAACATTTCTTGAGATCTGACATTAGTACATTTGTGAGATCAAACATTGATCCCTTTCATGAGATCATACATTTTTTTAACTTTAGTGTGATCAAACATTTCATTCTTGAATTATATAAGTTATTTCATACTTTTTCAAGATCATACATTTAATTCTTTCATGAGAACAGTTATTTCATGTTTTCATGTGATAAGATATCTCATGATGAATCTTCATGTCTTCTTTGAAAACCATGCTTCATTGACAACCATAAACATTGAAAAAATATAATAAACCCAAAATAATGACCATGAGGGATTTTTTCCTAAGAATATACCACTTTTGGTTTGTTAAAAACTTTTCACATTTTGATACAATGTTAAAGATTCTTACATCATCCATTTTTTTTGCTTCTTGTGATTCAGATAATGACCCGAGATTTACTCAATACACACTCTAATACTACATAATCCATGATCAGTGTGAGAAATAACAGTATCATGAAAATTTCATAAGTTAATCAATTAATTCCAAAAAAATCATCTAATCTCTTCATGAAACACTTCTATCATGATATGTAAAATTTGATAAAGCATATTTAGAATCATCAGAATTAAAAGTCCCCCTACATCACTGATCCCCCTATCTGTTTCTCCCCTATCTAGATTAAGAAATTTCCCCCATTTTATAGCCACAATTTCTCACCCATTATCAAAGAACCTAAATAACATTTAATTTTTGTTGGAAAGAGGGTAATGAACATAGATTAGCACATTAGAAAAAATACATCATATATCGAGGAGAGGGAGGTCTTACATCAACACTATTTCATGTGTCGGGAGTGAACAAAACTCCAAGAGCTAGTTGATGCCACTCAAATGCCTCTTTGGTTAAAGACCTCATCATAATTTATGAAACCTATAATTATATAGGCACATTCTCCAACTTCACAATTCCATGCTCCACATTATTCTTGATGATGTGAAATTATATTTTAATATTATTTTTCATTGAGTGATGAACTGAATTTTTTATAAAGTTAATAGCACATGAATAATCATAGAAATATAAATCATATAATTCAATTTAATTCCCCCTTTCTCATTGAATTCAAAAGGGGATTTAATCAATTTTAAATTTACTCCCTCTTAGTCAATTTTATGTGTTCATTTTATTTTTAATTATCAACAAAATATTGCAGGGGAATAGATTATTCTTTTTTCTCGTAAAATCTAGATAATGAAAAAACACTATCCCAATTTTTTTTAGACTTATACTTATCCCAAGAGACGCCATAATTTGACATCCAAATACCACAAGGGTATGTCAAATATATTCAATTTCACCTTTGACTCAATTTATCCACATCTTATTGATAGTTTTATTCTTTTAACACCTTTTAAGATCAGAGTAAAATTATTATATATAGATGAATGATATAGAAATATTTTCCTAAAGTGAAATTACCACATGGCATTGAGTCATTGACTGATCCTCTAATCCTACCGATTTAGAACACTTTTTAGAAAATAAGAATTTAAGGAAATAAACACTATTGTTGTCCATGTCACAATCTTACATCCACGGATTCATGAATCATGACTTTACTGAATTCATTATAGAAATTTCTATTCATTTTGGGCTATATATTTCAATTACAACATCTTAGTATCCTGTAGATAGTTAGATGATTTGAAATTTGTAGAAAGAAGAGTTAATCATTAAATAAAAGAATGCTACTACTTTCCCCCCAATTAGTCATCTCTCAGTGAAAAAATAGCACATGAACTATAGTATGACACAAATATTTGATTGTTTAATGTGACATAGAACCACTAGATTATTAAATCATAGCTTTTATAGCTCTTTATCTTCACAATTGGCTCTTAATCAAATAATCTATCATATATGAATTTCAAGAAGCTGGATTCTTTGTATTGCATGTGTCTCTATTAATAATTATCCAATTGTTTCATTTCATCTATTCTGGATATATAAGTAGACATTCTTCACCCACATTATTAGTATTATTTATATATGAATGTTCTATTGTCATGGATTTTTTCAAAATTTTGGGTTCAATCCAAATTCTAAAAATTTATTTCTTTTCCGCTCCAATTATTTTTAGTTTTTCATGATGCTTTCTCTGATCATTAAAATTTAAGAAGATCTTATACTCTTGCTTCTTCCTCCATTATAGGGATAGTTCTCTTTCCATAACTTCTATACATGTGTCGTGAAATTTTAATTTTCCAAGGAATTATTTTCTCATTTTTTTATCATTTATCTAGGTCACATAACCATTTCTTGTTATGGTTGATTCTTGCACTCAATTTACATTATTATTAGTGACAACCAAAATAAAATCCTCCCTTTTTTCTTCTAGGTTCATTCACATTCTTTCCAAGAAAGCTGTTGTGAGTGTAACAGATAAAGTGATTGATACAAATTCTGTAGATCTCATTTTGATTTCCCTTAGGATGTAAACATATTTTTCAAATTATCATGTTGTATTCCAATATTGGTTTTTTCATTATACCCTACAAGAGGTGGGGATATCCTTCAGGGTTCCCTTTCTTTCCATTATTTATTTATGATGAAATTTAAGACAAATTCCAATTATTAGAAAATATAAAACATATTCCTATAAATATATACCTAATTTTATCACTTCATAGCTAATATTTTGATGAATAAAGATTTCATCTTTTGACATAGTGCCCTAAGGCTTCTTGACACATACTCATGATTTTTTCATTGTCTTCGACAATAAAAAAATTTGATGAGTATGTTTTTTTGAAAAAACTTTTCATTCAAACGTTTAATGAAGATTCTACTTATTCTCATATTTATCAACATTTCTATATTCATAATATGAAATATATTCCAATACATTGAAATAATACTATAAATATGACCATGCATCCCATAAGAATAGAACATATTTTCATTACTTCCTGCAAAAATTGTTTTAGGTATATTTCTAGTATCTACATGATTTTTTTATATTTGTGGAACTGTTAATGGATATATTACTCTCATTATTGGAAGGGAGTTCATCATATCCAATAGTATATTTTCCAAAACTAAATGGCCTTTGGGATGAGACAATAATTTCATGACTTTCCTCTGAAGTCTCATATTTTATTCTCATTTTATTATTACTCGCTGAAGGATAATCAAATAGTAAGTGTTATGGATCCTTAAATTTGGGATTTACTTAAGAATTAGATTTATCTACTTCTTTATTGAATGATTCTATATCTCCTCCTAATTTTCAAATCTTATAATACCTTGATTCCAGTTTAGCATTATGTTATCTATTGAGATTCTTCCCTCTTTTCATCTCATCCTCCAATTATCTGAAGTGATTATCTATCATGTCAAATATCTTCTTTATTTTAGAATTAATCTAAGCTAAAAAATCATTACATCACATATTTTCCTCTTATAGCCTTTGATTATCCTAAGCTAGTTTAGAAAAATGTGTAGCAAGATCATCATTTCTGGATTTCAAATTCATAGTTTTATATGAGTCCATATTATTTCCCATTTGATCAAATTTTATTTTTTCTAGTTATTCATATTGGGAAACATTATTCTATATTAGATATACTAACACTTCAAAAATCCTTTTATTTAAGCCTTCTATCTTGTTGACATAAATTTTTTTCACTTGGATCCAAATATATTTAGATTTAATTGTTTCAACTAATTTCTAATTCAATTCATTTGTTTCATGGAAAACATCCACCTTTTTCATTTTTAGACATTATTCCTCATAATTTTTATTAGAATCACATGTAATATATGAGTTTTTACTCATTCACACAACATCATTTAGTGAGTAAATATTTTTTCTTTTTCATTCATCCAAAAATTTCTTTAGTTGATTATCTGTTTCCTTAAACTGAATCAGAATTTTTATATAGACAATTCCATATTAAGGAATACCACCTGAATAATGTTTATTATTTTTTGGGATACCCTTTTCCATGGTACATCGATATAAGAGAAAACTGACACATCAATTACAACAGTTGCATAAACCTTGTCATAGAAAACAAATCAATAAAAAAAGTATTACACTAATACCAATTGTTTGGTTCTAAAGGGGCCTAGATATTCTGGAGGGGGGTATCAGGGTATGGAAATACTTCTCAAAATACTTACTTCCACATTGTATTGTGAACTATTTTTTATAAGGATCACTTTTTTCTCTTTAGTGTTTATATTTCTCTTATCCTCTCCATATTTATCTAGGGATGATGCCTAAAAATTAAGGAAGGGATGTAAACACAATGAAGCACGTATTTTCACTTAGTTCACCTTCATTGGGCTATGTCCAAGGAGAATACAACAAAAAAGTTTTGATGTTCCATATTCAATAAGGCTCACTTCTAATTCAAGGTTCGGGCTAGATCACTTTTATGCTGAGGCTCAATTCCTTTACAATGATTATGGATAACTCAGTGATTCCCAAGGGTCACACCATCAATGTTACTTCTATGGAACTCTATTGGTGTAAGAGAAAACATTCTTCCTCTTACATTAATCACTACTATGGAAATGATCCACATACAGTTTATGTACATGTAAGTCCCTTCCTTATCAATAATTAATGCATACTTAATTGTAGGTATATTCTCTATTGTAGTGATTTCTGGGATTCAAATCTAGTCCTATGAAAACACATAGACATAGAAATTCCGCTCTCCAGATATCAAGAAAAAACTTCTCATTAATATAGGAACATCAATTACCTCCTTTCATGAAATATATTTAATAGATTCAAATTCTTTCTATCACATACTTGAGTGTAGCAATGAATTAACTCCTTCTAAAAATATAATTAGATCATGTAGACCCTCTTTCTTATTCTTCTTCTTCTTCTAAATATAAAGTTGATGATGATACTACTCACATGTTAACATAGGAACATATATTATTATGCAAGAATCTAGTTTGATACACTTACATTAGAACCTAGTACATAACCCCTTGCATGAAATCCTGAGGTGTAACCAATTGTGAGAGATCCTAACACATAACCCCTTGAGTGAGATTCTAGAACCCAATGCTTGTGAGAGATCTTGGAGCTAGCCCCTTTCCGTCTTTGTATAACATCCAATCACTTAAACCTTTTATCTCTTTACCTGATATCCTAGGACAATACCCGTTTTCACTTTGTGTGAGATCCTTGTATGAGACTATTTTTTACAATTTCCATGAGATCCTAGTCTGTAACACTTTCACACTTGGTGCGAGATATGGGTGTGAGAATTTTTTTCACAAGATTCTGGTGTGAGACTATTTTGAGTGAGATTTTTCTCAAATAATGCACAAAACTAACACAATGAAAATCATTTACACTCCTTTGTGATATCTCTCCACAAAACGCCTTCATGGGATCTGTCCACAAGACTCCTTCTTGGATGTTCCTTCGAATATTTAGATTATGAAAAACTTCACTAATATTTAAGAATTGTTTATAGGGTATTTATAATAATAAATAAACTAGCTTAAATCTATTATTTATAGAGAAAAAATCCATCCCACCACCATAGAAATAGACATCATCGGCTCTATGAGATCCCATCGCAAGATCGATTGAAAATCATGCCATTGTCATTGATGCTGTCTTCTAGAGAATTGTGTGATAAATTATGAGATCCAAATATATTCATGAGCTCAGCAAAAGAACCTATTGTGAGATCCAAATACAATCATGTGATTCATGAGATCCCACCACAGGATCCAAAATCAATCATGTGGTCGCATGATTTCGAATTACTACAAGAAGCCTCCATAATTTCTATCTTTTCTCTGCCTTTATGCCCTTCATGAGATCTCTCCATGATATCCTATTACAATCATGCACAATCATCATGAAATCCACAAGATCTCAATGCACGATCAGTTTTGAAATTAATGGTCCACAATATTAGCTCTAACCTTTGTGCTCCACGAGATCAAAAATCCTTCCCTTATGTGAGATTTAGCCATTTTACTATTTTGGGGATCAAAAATTTCTCCCTTTCATGAGATATGAAATTGGCACTTTTGTAAGGAAAAAAATTTCTCCTTTTAATGTGATCTGACATTAATGCTTTTACAAGATCAATCATTTCAATCTATTGAGAGATCATACATTTATCACTTCCATGAGATCAAAAATTTAACACTTGCATGAGATCAATAGTGTCACGCTTGCACGATATTAGACATTTCCACCATGAAAAAGATTAATTATTTAATGCTTGAAATATATTATATATATAACACTCAATCTTCATGTATTCTTTGATAACCATCCTTCATAAAAAACCTCAACCATTTTCAATAAGCATAATCAACCCAAAAGCACAAACAAGAGGGATTTACTAACTATAATTATAGAAAATGAAACCACTTAAAAGAAATCATTATATATATAATATAGTTTTTTTATCATGGAAACAACATGAGATAGGGAGAGAGAGAGGGACAATAAATAATATATAACACCATTTCACTTTCAAAGTAACAACTTTGTAAATCATCTTTTAAAATCACCATTAAAATCTACGTAAATCCCAAAAATCACACAAATGAAATAAATGCTTCAACATGCCTAATTAAATAATGAATACATATAAAAAAACCAACTCATAAGGAAACACACACCCCCTTTTTAAAAACATGTAAAACATTTATTTTATTAAAACACACTTTATATATCCATATTGTCCTAATTCACCATGATGAAATAAATTTACTTAATGAAAATCATCAATGAAATTTTATAAAACCCCATGAATTAATAAAACAACATTTAAAAATAATGTTCCATTAAATTATTAAAATTAACAATTTTTACATAGTAAAAATCAAAAAATCATGGACAAAATGTGACAAAAAAAATACAAGGAATTATATACTTCATTATTTTAGTTCAAAAACACTTTTAAATACTAATCATACAAGTAAGTATTTAATAAAAGGAAACAGATAAACCATAATTATTGTAACCATGACAAATCTAACATAAACCAATAGATTAGGTCTCCCAAGATGAATCAGAACCATTTTAAACTGAAACCTCCAATATATAAACCCTATACAAACAAAAGAATCTAAACATTGCAATTGGGGTTAGGGATTATGGGAAAAATTCAAAGAAACATGGGGACACAGAATGAGATGAACTAAAATTTATATATTGATATGAAATCATTAAAATATCACTATAAATCTACTTTAGAGGGACTTTGGTCAAAGGAATCGAAATAGGGTAGATTATGATAGATGTTCCTAAAACAACAATGAGAAAAGACAAAAAATACCAAACTAGATCAGGTCACACTTTTTATGTATACTATTTACCAAAATATATAGTCACCACAATCCAAATTAACTAGGTCACATGGTTTTAACTACATGGTTTCACAAACCAAACAGAGAATCCATGCACATTGGGAAAAGGCTAGAAAATTCCAAAATTTCACCCTAGGACACCCCAAACTCAAGTGAGAAATTAACAACATAAATATAAGCAAGAAAATTTATTTTAGTCTGTTATAATTCTCACAACCATGCCACTTTCATCCCCCAGAAATTCATTGAAAACATAATTTTATGGAAAAAACCACGAATAACCCATTAAAAAAAGTCCAAACCATAGTGCTAACTTTTTGGGCATGGAAAAAATAACAGAAGACACATGAAACCCACTCCTTGGGAAAACTGCTCAAGAATATTTGAGATTTACCAGCCATAGAAGCATTATGAAATAAAAAAATAAGATTCTAAAAAATTGAAACTATTAGATGACCACTTATTTGGTCTATCTTGAATTAAATAACTTCAATAAATGAATAAATAATCACCAATAATTTTATCTTTTCCATAAGTGATATTAAAGGATAAAAACAATTCAAAGACCTCTGAAACATATGAGTTTATAAGTATAGATGCAAAGGAAAGTACCAACCAAAATAGACTAGAAGAAAACGTCCCATGAACTAGGGGAACACATAGGGGAAAACTAAAGTTCTCACCACCATTAATAATTTATCCAAAATTATGAAAAAACAGATATCCACACCTAAAATAATGATCAACACCATGCACACATGCTTCCACTACTTTCATGATGGAGAAATACAATCCCTCCAACCTTAGAAAACAAATTCAAAACACCCCAATATCGAACAACCTTATGAATCACCCAAAATTCTCACTAGAATTAGTCACACATATAATTCAATAAAGAAAATAATATAAACATCCAAAACCCGAACACTCCTCGACATGGAATGATGTGGTTTCAAATATAGTTCATAAAACTACACAATGGAAAAATTTGGGTAAAAACTCATGGAACACCCAATCTTAGATATACATAAAGAAAACCATATCTTTGTAGATCACATTATCTAACTGAAAAAATCATATGAATTCAATCACAACCTGTATCCCATACATTCCTATTTAATCCATGCATCAATCCTCAAACCATGTTCTATTCTATGAACAATGATAAGAAGTACTAGAAAACAATGATCCATGAAAATTAAAAGGAATGAACAACCAAAAAAATATATAACATGATCTAAAAGATATCTCATACATTAAAATAAATGACATTTGGTGTAAAAAAGAGGTCGAAAAAATTACAATAAAAAAAGTTACAAAAGAGAACACTCCCAAACCAAAGAATAACTTTAGAATATCCTATGGAAGAATCTCTGCAAACTATTGTTCATATCAATTTTGGGTTCAATACTAAATCCCCTAAAACCCATTCTGCTGGTAAAATCTCTGAAAACTATAGAGTTACACATTAATGATAGATATTTGGATAAATTTCCCTTGTAATGATTTATGCCTTCTTTGCGTCATTAAAAAACAACTCATCAGACAATGGAACTAGTCTAGTGAAATGTTAAACATATTCATTCGCTAACAAATATATGTGATGAAAACTCATTAATTCCATCAAATTTTAAATTATTACTTCCTTAGGATAAACCTCATGAATAATGGTTTCCATGAAAAATCTATACTACAAAGCTACAAATGGATGAGTGTGGATGGAGAGATTCCACCAATCCAAACTCAATCCTTGAATAAAGGAGTGGTTCACTTCACCATAAAATTTTTAAGAGTCTAAAATAACATGAAGATCTATTTGAACCTAGACATCGACTATATCACCTTCTTGAATTATTTTTTACAACTAAAAATTGGAGGATGATGATTCTTAAACATTAATGAATGATCCTAAAGATCATAAGAAAGGCAGATTCAGAGGTTGGGAAGATAGTATATAGATCACTGGAATGACTACCCAATAGATTATCTTCTTTTCTTTTTGATTAATTTTTAGGGCTCACCTACAAAAAAACATTATAAAAAACAAAACATTAAATCCCACCATACCAAGACTAAAATAAGGTATACAAAATCAAAAATCACACAAAGACACATAAAGAATAACTATTTGAAAGCAGATTTCAAAAGAACATAAAATTAGATTCTTTCCATTTAAAAGTATAACAAGGTTTTAAAAGAATCCATTTCAAGAATCTATTTCAAAAAAAAAATCAATTTCCACTTTTTACTGTACACACAAAAATAATTTACTTTCATATACAGAAATTCCCTCTATGGAAATTAAAATAACCCCAAAAATATTTCAATATTTCCACCAAGAATAAAACCCATGAAATTTATTCCTTTAATACTATTACAGTCCCAAATTAATTTAATCAACTCAAATAACCTTTTGTAGAGTTCAAAAACTTTTCACAGTGCAAGTCATGAGCCCAAAACATGATTTTCAAAATAACTCAAATACTAAAGAATAAAACAATTATTAAAATTTTTATCAAGGAATAATTGAAACACCAAAAGATTCACATGATCACTCATAATAATAATATTCATTAAAAAAATATATAAATGTATAAATAGTTGTAAAATATAAAAAAATTCTCCCAACAATATCCACTATGAATTGTTTAACTGCACTATTTTTCAGACCAAGTTCCAAGCATGCATGTTCCATAGGATGTTGTCTAGAAAAATTTCACATAATTATAAATGGGTCAAAATACTATAAACCTTAACTATAAACCTTGTATAATACTTCATGTTTCTCTCTAAAATAATAAATTTCTATATATGTCTCCCATTCTCTTCCTACAACTCATAGTAGTAGTAAAACATATCAAAATATCTCAACAATAAATAACCATAATTTCCACATTCCAAAAACACTGTTGACCACCCACGGATAGAGTTGGTATAGGATGTGGAAGAGCTATTAAGACACTCCTCCACACCCTTCACTAGATATTGAATGGTTCTAAATCATGTATACCATCAACACAAAATACAAATAGGGTATGGTACTATTTTTCAACTACCTAACTTGGGTTGACATGATAATTCATAATGGTTATCCAACAACAAAGCCGTAGGCATGTTACCAATCACTCAAGGATGGTAAAAAGTGGTAGGGTATCACAAGTTAGTATGTGGGAGTGATAACATCCACTTTAAAACTAATATCAACAATGGTTCCAACCGTGAAACCCTCATGGGGTTTTGATGCATTGAACAATCTTGACACAATAAATAAGTTTTCTTAAATTTGTACATCCAAATAATCCATGAAAATAAATGAAAAATTCCAAAATGAAATTTCATAAAGAAATCAACATTAAATAAACAATTTTTATACAATGTTTTAAAATCCAAAATGGAAGAAAAATAAAATAAAAGTATGAGGCTGAGGAGACCAACACACCGCATGACCTAAACCAGTCAAACCGACCCTATAGAAATTTTTTATACATCACCACCAAGAAATCAATAACACACAATTATCAATGGAGTGTGGTAATAGACAATACTATAATCTAGAACTTGGGAACCAGTAGATAACATGAAGACTACAAAACCACCATGTGATTGTTTGGGGTGTGATCCATAGGAAGTAAGATACTTGCATGAGTTCATGATATTATATTCTTTTAATGAAACTGTTTCTACTAGTTTTAATGAAATACAATTATTTTTAAATTTTTTTGATGAAAAAATAGAAATTAAAAAAACAATTCCTTAGACTATTTTATTAAGACACAGAGTTTATAAAAAATAACCGAAATAGGACATACAAAGGTAATGTCATTTCCAAACCCATATATTACATTTTTAAAAAATAATTTCAAAAATAAACATGTTTAACCTTATATTTTCTTTTCAGAAATCCATTTTTGAAAAAAATTATATTATTTGAAATAATTTTCTACGAAAAATTTCACAAGGCTTTCATTTAAAACAACCACCTATTTTAACTTTTAAAACTCATTACACATAGATACCTCAACACGAGTATAATTATTGGGATATAATAAATTATGTAATTCAACAAGAATCATAAAAAACAAAAATAACATCATAATTAAATAATTAGAAATAAAAATTCTAAATCATAAATATCCAATGCAACTAATTAGGATCAAAACTATAGTAATGAAACTCTCAAGACAATAAATAAATAAGTAGGCATAAAATAGGATGCATAAAAAGAGGAAACAACCTAGGGACTAATGGAATAAGCAATATATATTAAAATGTGAAACTAATTACTTGTATATTAATAGTTACCAAACCTATCACCTGAATAACTATACCTAGTCTCATTGGTGGAAACCCATAGTTAGGTCATAACATTAAAATAGGGAATACTAGATGATGTCTATATCTCAACTACCATAGCTAACTTATCGTGACTCCACACTTAGTAGATTAGCATTCCCTATATCATAGCTAATGGAGAAAGACTACTATTAATCCATCTTTAATCAGATGAAAAAAATTACCAAAATAAATATAACTTGACAAACATATATATATATTCCACATTTAACACACCCACTTTAAAAATGATCTGTAACCCAAACTGCATAAACAAAAATCAAAATTCATGTAACTAAAAACATGTTCCCACACGAATAACAGAGATAAAATAGAGATTAAATGAACAATTAATCCAATGAAATAACATAAGGGTCCAAACCGACCTTTTCTTCATACATTGAAATGATACTCTTCGGAAATTCCTTCAAAAAACCATTTATAACCTAAACATAATTCCAAGGGAAATCACACATAAATAAACAATATGGTAAAAGTAATTTTTTTTGAAAAACTCTATCAAACCCACTATTAAAAATTAGGTTAATTCTAGAAAAGTCGTAAAAAATATTAAATAATAAACATTTCCAATAAAAAAAGGATACATCCAAAACAACGAACCCAAGATCAAACACAAACACCCTTTTTAAAATGATAGACCCCCTTTAAAGTATGAAAAACCACTTTATAAATCCAAATTGGACTAAATAACTCTGAAAAAATCAAATTACTTATATAAAACCATCAATGTAATTTTATCAAACACTAAGAATGCATAAAACACCATTTGAGAAAAAAGTAAGATATAACTATGAAAATTAACCATTATCCGAAAGGAAAAACTAAAAAATATTAGAGAAACATTTATTACAGAAAACTATGAATCATGTATATAATTATTTTGGTTATAAAAAACTTTTAAATTTCATTCATCTTAGTAACATTTTAATAAAATGAATCAGAATTTGAACACCTACTACAACTGGTGTAAACCATGACACCTCAAACAAAAACCACCGAATTAGGTCTCTTAAGATATATTACAATTTTTAGAAAGTAAAAAACCTAATAGATCAACCCTTTACAACCATAATCATCCAATAATCGGCATTAGGGTTAGGGATGATGGGAAAAATTGGATGAAAGTTAGAGGAGGAAGAAGTAAATGACTTAACCATTATATTTAGGAAGGAAACCACTAATTAATCCCTCTAAATGCAGCTCAGAGGGACTTGGGAAGTGGAGAGAAGCCCTTGGGAGGTTCCTAGGTTTAATAAGTCTAAATGGGTACGTTATAAGAGAATACATATATAAAATCAAGAAGAAAATTCAGAATTCTCAAACATAAGAAGGTAATACTATATATGAAACTATGAGTTGACAGTGTGATGACCACTATAGAAACTACAAAGGCCTCATGGTTACCACTACACAGTTTCCCAAACTAGGTTCCATTGGAAAAGTCTCAGAAATTTTAAAAGTTCACCTTGAAAAACCCCAAATTGATGGGAGAAAATAAAAGAGTAAACATAATTGAGAAAATTTAATTTTTGGGTGTCACTCTTCATCTCACTAATTATTTACATATAGTACTCTCCCTTCATGACTTCTGAAAATAGTTCTCATTGTGATTATTTTAATCTAATAAATACTATATCATCCACATAAACTGGTACAACCAACCATTTATTTCTATAATTATTGAAATATGGATAGTAATGAACTCCACTACAGTGAAAATCAAGATTCTTCAAGTATCGATCAAGCAGTGAATACCATTATCTTGGTTCCTACTTCAACACAAAAAATACTTGTTAAAAAAACCATGTTATCATATTGTTAGATAAGGAATCCATAAAGTTTTTTTATGTACACCTCTTCTACCATAACTACAATTATAAATACTAGCTTTATTTCTGTATACACAATGTTGAATTTTCTATGAATTGGTATGGATATGAATATTAATGTATTGTATAACCTTGTACTTGGTTAAAACATTTCACTAACATTGATTTCATTTATATGGCTGTTCTCCATGAATAGAAGTCATGAATTTTTTTTGGAATCATCATACTATCATCATTATATTTTTTTTGTATGACCTTTTTTTGTCCCAATGATGTTCTTATCTATCATCCTCAAAACAATCTCCCATGCCTAATTATTCATTATTTTTCCATGATGTTAATTCATCAACTGAACCAAATTTACAGTTTTTTTCATATTCAATTTATTTTGAAATTATCTATAATATGAATAATGTTTTATGCATAGAATTTATTCTCTTTGTTAGCATTTTCATTGAATGATAACTAATGATATTATTATTATAAATTTTATATAGACTCTTTGACTTATATAATGACTCAATTATAAAATCAACCCACTCAAAAATAGTATCTTTTTATAAATATTTCTCAATCCCTTTTTCCACCATGAGTTACTCAACCCTTCATTACTATCCACACATAGATAATTATTTTTCTTATGACTGGTCTCATTATCAACTATAGTGATATTATTTTTTTCAACATACTTTACTTTCCTCATATTGATGAATTTATATGATTTTGTTTTTTGGAGTATCTATGGAGAGTTTCATCATCTCTATGATATTAAAATATCTTGTGGTTCTCTTTCTTGAGAATAAAATGATTACTTCTAAATATTTGTAACTATTTTTTATGTTGTAATCTTTATATACCAAATATGATAAAAATTATTTTAGTCTATTTTAAAAACAAAACATTGTTAGTATTGTAGATATATGTTATTAATTTTTATTTCCAAAACATTTCTCACAGTACCTTCCTGATAAGATTAATTTAGAGATGTTTTTGATGATACAATTTCCTCTCTCAACTAAACCATTTTTTGAGGAGTTATCATTTTCATCATTCATTATATATATGTATCATAATAATGATTTGAACAATATCTTGGGGGGGGGGGTTTGAAAGTGATGAAGAACTTGGATGTTTGTAATATCCATGCTATTTTTTATCCAGAATATTAGAACATTCTATTCAAGCATATTTAATTCAACCTTATGTAACGTGTAGTGAAATCAAACACCTCATACTTGTGAATGATGACCATTATTTATGCTATCCTACTGTAATCCTTAATAAAAATAACAATATATCTCCCCCCATTAATAACTCTTAGTGATATTGGTCAACACACATATGCTTCCACCAACTCAAGAACCCTTATAAACTTATATTATTTTGATATGTATGTTCTTATAAACATCACCCCTTTCTGAAAATTTTTATACATGTTTGTAGGATCCCACTATAATTTAGGGATTTATCAAGATCTATCAATTTTATATAAATCATCCATGGATTAATGAATGATATTTCTTAACTATTTATATCATAAACTATTTTCATTTTCCTTAGATAGAAATCTCATATCTTATTCTCCACTAACAAGGTAGAGATTCTGCTTTATATGCCTCCATAGTATAATAACTACATTATCTTTTCCCTTGATGATACATTTACTCTTTGTGATGTTTTCACATTCCTAGAGTCAAAAACTTGACTAAAAAATAACCAATTTGGAGGCAAACAATCCACAACCAAGTCATAATCGCATCTCATATCTTTTTCCCCAAGACTAGGCATATTCTAAGTTAATATTTTTTAGACCTTCATAATTTCCAAATTTTATGAAACCTTTCATGTGTTACTTTTTTACTGTGTCAAGATCCTTATTTCCCATTATATGAGAAGTACATTTGATGTCAATTATATAAAAACCATCAAGATTTTATGGTTTTAGTGAAATCTAAGGGACCACTACCTTCAATAAAATTACATTTTATCTATGTATTGAACATATAACTGATTGTTGATTAACCCAGATGATCTTATTTAGAGTATGATAAACCATATTTTTCTAAAAAATATTAAAATTGATTTTTTTTGTTTTTAGTTATCTTGAAGAGTCCATGATTTTCTTGTTATCAACACATTGGTTCTTTATCAACACATTCCTCAACATTATTAATGAGAATTATATAGGTATCTGCCCAAAACCTTTAAAAAATTGAAACCATTAATAAAAAAAAGAAATATTAATTTTTTTTCACCTTAATTTTTTTCTATTATTACCTCTAGTACATTTCTTCTATAAAACATACATTTTGTTAATGTCTCATATTTCCAAAAAAATAAAAATAATCTAAATTGAATTATTTTGTATCAATTATACCAAACTTATTATGTCTCAGTTTCCTTAAATATCTCAATTATAAGTCATAACCAAATAAATATTCAATTTTGAAGTCGGTTCTTGTAGCCTATAATAAACTATCACCACATTATATTTCCTATCAAGATCTATACCAGAATTTTTATTTGGAGGTGTCCTTTTTTCTTTCTCATAGTACATTTTCTATTTTTTTTGGCCTATACCCTACAAAATTATTTTTTATCATAGGTGTGATACTATTTATTGTTTTCAAATAAATATTTAAGAGTTTCTCTAACATTACACATTTTTCATTGAAAAATATCTTATTCATAGAACTCTTAAATGTGTTTGAGACTATATTTCAGTATATTACTGAAACCATTAATGACCCTATCTCGTAATTTAAATTTAATCTTTTACATTAATAAATTCTTTGGGTATTCTTGATTTTATTATTTTAGACTTTGAATTTCATCCTTCAACATAGAATTATCTAATTCTTGCTACTATATATATATTTTTTCATCATGAACCACTATATTAGATTTGATTATTTTGTATCTTTATAAATATATATCTTAAAGGGAGGTCTCTAATTCACCCTTGAAATCAACACTTCCATCAAATTGTCCTTCACCATCTTCACTCACTTCCCTTGTATGGGAACTTCCCACAAAATCCACTATAACATATTATCTTTGGTCTTTATTGTCATCAACTTATTTTGACTTGGATTACTATAAACTATTATTTTTCTTTAAAAGAAGGTTTTTATTATTGAATAAGTTACATTTCATACTTATCATACCATTAATATTGGAGGAATATTTTTCCATATGGACTTTATTATCCTTAGTATCATCTTATATTTTTTTGGACACTTAATTACTAGGAACCATACTTTTCTACATCCAAATCAAGTGATTAAATGTTTACCTTTAAACGTTTTTACATTTAAATGTTATAAAATTAATGAAATTACTTCATACAACTATTACTATTCCTAGACATCCTATATAATGAGCTTTATCATGGTCTTTAATATCACCTCAATATATTTAACCTTTTCCCTAACTACATTATCATCATTTATCATCTCATATGAGAAAATAGTAAAATGAAAAATAACCAATTTAGGATCATTAGGATCATTATCATCAGGTAAAAACACTTTCAGATTGAATTGAGGATGAAATATTCTTAGTAACCACTTGTGGATCTTTCCATTATCTAGAGTTTCTCAAAGACCATGAATGTACTCAATTATTACATCTACCTAATGAAATAATGAACCAAAATATTAATTTTGGTGCATCCTTAAGTCCTCATACTTGTTCCACCAAACATTTTATTTGGATTATCTTTATATTGAATCACCTTCATTGATGTTTATCAACATTTCCCACATGTTATGTGAGGATTAACACAAAATTAACTTCATATAGATTATGTTCGATAAATCACCCCCTAAAGTGTTGATTCAACAATCATGAAAATCACATTATACTTGGTATATATTTAAAGCCTAATTCCCTATATTTACTAAGATTCCATGTATATTACTTATAAATACATCCATTCCTAAATATTATAATTAGTAAGGCATCTAATTCTTCCACATTATAAAATTGTTTCAATAAACAAATGGGATCCATTTTGGATCGAGTGATTCCTTTATTTCCTATGAGATATATTCAATTACATTATCATTTAGTTTTATTAAAAATTGTTTGTCCCACTTGGCTAAATATCATAAGAGAGGGGGGGGGGGGGGGTGGGGTGAATCTAGGTATGAAGGATAAAAACAAAAAACCCTTAGATCTAGATTTTTCATTAAATAAAACTACCTTATCTCTTTTCCTCATGGTAATATATATGAATATATATATGATGAAATAATATAATTAAATAGAGAAAAAAATACATAGTTCACCCTAATTGATCTAGTATGAGGAGAAAACAAAGGAAATGTGTTGATGTACCAGAATACCAAATAATGAACTATTATTACAATGTTTCAGTAAACTCACTATTCCTAATGGTTTATAACCAGTCACACCTGAAAAATAATTACTCTCACCTAGGAAAAGGACTCCTTAATATACCATAAAAATTATTTGATGATCTGTATCTATCAGAATTGTTTCACACTAATTAAGATGTGATATGAATCTTCTTTTTTTTTATCCAAAATATGAAATCCAACTTACTTTTCAACCTTTAATCTATTGAAAACATCTTCACAAACTATTCGTCCTCATGAAATACTTCTTTATGTACTCCTCTACACTTACTCCTCTATGGTTAATGATCTATGATTACACCTCTATGATTACTAATTTATGTAGAATATTATACTCTTAGTCCACTTTTTTGAGACCACTTCCCTTATACCACATTTGTTAGTCCACTTTTTTTGTACACTTCTCTTAGTTTACTTCAGTTAGTGCGCTTCACCTCATGAGATTCTATTGGTACACATTTCTTATTATACTTTTATTATTCTACATGGCATAGTCTAATTAACTTTGTAGACATTTCTTTTTTCCACTGTGTGTAGCCCACCTCATGTAGTCCACTTCTCCTAGTAAACTTCACCTAGTACACTTCTCTTAGTGAACTTCACTTAGACCACTTCTATTAGTTAACTTCACTTAGGCCAATTCACTTAATCTAATTTAGGAACTTATTTATGACTAATATAATTAATAGATATTATGTAATGAGTAAATATTTCACCCTTTCTAACTAAATGGTAATATGTCATTATATGGCCTAGCATCTACATAAAATCCATATAATCATTAAAAAGTTCATGCCCTAATGAAGTGGCTCACATAATTACTGTGTGGAATGTGTACTTACTATGAATAAATCTTACTTTAAGAAATTTCTACACTATATTCATGCAAAATGATTCCACAACCACTTTGACAATATGACTTTTTTATAAAGGCTCTTGAAATTTATCAGTCAAGTTTTTCAATAAACACAATAACCCAACATCTCTAAAACAAAATAATAAGGTTTTTTTAACCATAATTAAAAAACTTTTCTTTATTTATATGGTGATAGTGTATCTTTTTGGGGGTTATGTTAGTGGGAGTTAGTGTAATGTGATATTAATGTTATATTTTAATTATATGGGTGTGTGTTTGTGATTGAAGGTGTTTTTTTAATAATTTATTTTTTATTTTTTTATATGAATATGAAGAAGAACAACCTATGTTAATTTTAAAAAAAACTATCCAAAAAATTAGTTTATTCTCTCCTTAGGCCTCTCCCATGATCTCATTACAAATTCAAGGACATTAAGAATAATTTTATGACCCCCACCAATCTGCTAGGTGTTTAGGAGGAAAATCCAATAGTAAATGAACTGCTTGTGGGTTAGCTAAGAATTAGGTGAAATAATAATGACTAGGGTGTATGATTATGGAGATATTTTTTCTAACCATGGATTTTCAATTGGTCAAAAGTGTGGAAGGGAAAATAAGGATTCATAATTAGGGAGATTGTGTGCCTTATCATGTGTGATCTTCTAACATATTGTGTGTCATCTGAACCTTCTCTGCTTACCAAACATCATTTAAATGGGGTCCAAATATCACTAAAAGTGATCCAATTCACATGAATGGTTTATATTTCAATGGGTACCCCTATTATTGTTGAATCATGTTTGGGGGACTAAATGTTGAAGAGTATAAAATAGTGAATAAATCCACCCAATTTTACCACTTTTTGTTTAATCATGAATGATTCCACTAATTGTGAATGTGTTTAGATATTTAGGCATGTTTAATTTAAATTAAAATGAAATATTGAAATATTAATATTTATATATTATATCATTGAGATTTTGGGTAGAATTAATTAAATAAATCTGGAATTGCGATAAGTTTGAAGTCGATAAATTATTCAATGGTAATTTCAAATATATGGCTTTGTTTTTGGATAGATATTATTGATTTTAGAGGAGTACACTTGGATTTATTGTATTGAATGAATGATTTGGATTTATGGTTATTTTGATTAAATGATTAGAAATAAATATTAAAAAAAAATATAATTTACCATGATATGTATATTAAGTAATGGTTTAGTAGGTTTAGGTTGTGAATATTTAATGTTGGGACTGGTTCGGTAAATTTAGTTCCATTGTAATGTAAAATAATATATAGTGACTTATATTTTTATAAACTCATCATTTTTTAGTTATGAGAGTTGAATAATATCTTAAACATGTAAATTTAAGTTTTAAATGTTTTATTTATGTTTTTAGAGGATTAATTATAGTGACCCATGATTTCTATACATTTATATTACATCTTAATAGAGGAATAAAAATTAAATTTCATTAAAACATGCATGAGAATTGTAATAGTTTAGTATATTTGGAGAGTCAGTACACAATAATCTTATTTAGTAAAATATCTTCAATTTCTCCCAAAAATATCTTACAACATAGTAATCTTATTAGATATTCCGTTCTTAAACCTTTCTTCATAATCTTGGCAAAGGAAATATAACAAAGGGTGTGCTCCGATTCACTGTATGGGTAAAAAGGGGAGATATATAAACATAACATGATCATAAATATATGATAACATGATAGTAAATTTATGATAACATGAAAATAATATTTGTAAATATACCCTACAAATTAAATAACATAATATTGTGTCTTGAAATATAGATTTTAAGTTTATAACACATAAAAAAAAAAGAAATCAAAGAACACAATCCATAAGAGCATTACATGGGCATTAGACCTGGAATTGTGGAACAATCATATTTATAAAAAATAACTTTTATAGAATTCAAGTATTATTAACAAGGTTAACATAGTGTAATGGGTGAACTCTCCAAACCATCATAGTGGTCAAGGTTCACAGCCAAAACTATCATTGTATAAAAAATCCCTTCTTGAACTAGGTTCATTCCCCACTCTAGTCTTGTTTATTACAGGAGATATAAATCTTTACCTAATATATTATAGGGAGATATAAGTCCCACCTAAAACATAATTAAAATAATATATATGTGTTTCACAAGATCATAAAACATTCGTCACATTAGAACCCATGAAAAAAATGATATTTTTAAATATTGCATCAAATATTAAACTATCGAAAATGAATGTGTTTCATAAAAATTTCATCATATCATTATAAAATAACCCAGGGAAATGAAATAGGTTTAATAAAACCGTTTTCATAATAAAAATAAATCATTTATATAAATACAAATAATTTTTTCATTAGATCATATTCCCAACGATTTATAAGTAACTTCAAAGGACATCATTTTAGTTAGAAAATTATTTTGAAAGTTCACGTGGAATATTCCTTGAGAAAAAACTTCCCTCCACTCTTAAGAAATATTTTTTTAAAACATAAAATATTTTATGTTTTTCATTGAATAAAACCTTTTAAACTTATAAAGAAATATTTAAGGGTCATTTAAAAAAATTCTGAATGAAAATAACATTTTGACATTGAAAAACATATTTTAAAACATAAAACATATTCAAAATCCTTTTCTTTGAAAATAACCTTGGAAATATATAATGTAATGGTAAAATACTATTTAAAATAATTATTTAGTAAAATATCCATTCAATTTTGAAAAAAAAATTAAAAAATTAATCATTTTTTAAATCTTTTTTTTGAAAATAATCTTTAAATTCCATTTAAAAAATGATTGAGAAAAATATACTTTTAACATTAAAAACAATATTTTTTTAGAAATTTATTCATAAATCATTGAAATTTTTTTCTTTGAAAATATATTTTTAAACTTATAAAGTAATATTTAAACAATTTAGTGGTTATGATGGTGGGAAATTCCAATTATGTCATACATGTTAAATTAGATATTTCATTTAATGTTTTCATAAAATACAAACATGCCTTGTTCTTTAAAATAAAATGATGATCCATTTTAATATTTTTATAAAAGTAAAACACGGGTAATAATTTCATTAATATATATTTTTGATAATGTTAAAACATTATTGATTTTTTTAAAATATGGTTTTGGAAGAAAACATATTTTCTATTGGAGAGAATTAAAGTCCTATTTTCTAAAAAATAGTTTACTCAATAATTTTATGTGAAAAATAATTAAGAAAATGGTAATATTATTTAAAAAGATTATGAATAAATATAAGAGAAAAAAATATAATATTTTAAGATAGAAATACCAAATAACTTTAACCAAAGTATATATAAGCATAAATAATCCTGATTAATGATGGGATTGTGAAATAAACCATTACTACTTTGGTAACTTTTTCATTATTGGCCCCATGAAAGAAAGATCCTATAATAGATTTGAAGATACTAATAAATTTCAGTAGAATAATCATAAAATAAATTCATATTTAGTATATTCACCACATAAAAGTAATATGTGGTGAATATTCCATGTCTCTCACATAAGTAAAAAAGTGATACATACATCACTTACTATAGGTATCAAATTCCCATGGAGACGTTAAATAATACTTCATAATAGATATAGGTTAATTATATATCTATTCAAGAAACATACATACATACATACATATATATATATATGTATATATATGCTACCAAATACTATTTATTTATGATTTTTATAACCTTTTTATTAACAATTCATTGTTTAAATTAAGTTTCATGGAATAAATGTTTAATTTTTCACATATGTTTTGGTTTGGTATTTTTAATCCTTTTAATTTCATATTGGTTTCATAATTTTTAGATTCCTTAAAATTATATAAATATCATACATATTATTTAGATATTTTTTTATTAGTCCATTAATATTTGATATATAACATTAACTACACCATTCATGGGGAGGGTAGGTCGTGCGTACGCCTGAACATTATTTCCATTTTATCGAATGATGGAATGTAAGAAAGGTAAATAATATTTTACACTGATAATATTATTAGTATTTCATATATATCATATATATATCATATATATAAATTTAATCAATCCTAATTACCATCCAAGTAAAATGTAAATTAAAAACACATCGCATTGGTTCGTGAAGCGGTATTCCACTGTAAACAAGATCACCACTATTATTTTTCAACATGATAGAAAGTAATAAGTTATAAGTGTTATTTTGATTACATAAGTATCTTTAGGTCATAAATATCACACATTTTCATTATAATTATCCTTATTACATTCCATGTAAAGTGTATGGGAAGAAAGAATCACATCGCTTCACGAGGAGATAGTCTTCCATACACATGAGCGACATTATTATGACCATCATAGAATGAATATTAAATTTTTTTATAAGTGATATAATAATTATATTTGTAAAATAATTTTAAAAATTTTATATATTGTCTTTAAATAAATAATTATAACAATATGTGAGAAATGGTGATGGAAAAAGAATTACATTGGTTTATGTGAAAATAGTTCTCCATACACAAGATCAATGTTTTCAATTCCTATTTGCAGGAATATGAGTTAGATATCATTAAAGACATTAAAAAAAAAATCTAAACATACAAAAAATAATTAAGTTATTTTATCATTATTATTACAAATTTATTTAAGTAGGTGTAGTAAGAAATAATATAATAACACGTGTTGAAGAACATTGCATCTTCTTCGGGTGACCTCTTTTAGTTTTAACCAAAAGTATCCCTCTCAATAACTAGCCCAGATACCCTAGTATTCTCATACATCACCTGACACCAACATTTCTTGAATGGAATTCTTTATCCCCATGGGTTGGCGACTAGAACCGATCATTTAACATGATAAAATAGGGAATAAATTCTTCCACAAAAAAACAATAGAAGATAAAGATACATATTAGTATGCTCAAAGATACATTAGGGTATAGTACTAGAAAACCAATAGGAAAATATAAAACCCAAATAGTATATCCTATAAGTACTCAAAATATCACAAGAAAATCTAAACATTATAAACAACAGGTCAGTCCAATCCCCAAGGGATTAAAATCAACTAGATCCTCAAAGAGGAACATTCCCTTCACTCAGACCTAGTAGGTAAAAATATACAAAATCCCAAAGGATAGGGTATGGTGTGAGATAAATAGATCATTAGGGTCTTACCAAGTGTTCTATAATAAGATACTGTAACAATTAACCCACCATGATTTCAATTTTAATCAAATAGTCACGAAAGGACAATTTTATATTTAAAAAAAAACGTGATTTTCATTTCAAATGAAGGAAATAATTTAAAAAATGTCTAATATAATCATTTTATAAATTATTTTATACAAATGTTATGGCTTGAATAAAATATTTTTATATTCAATGGTATTTATTTCCATGAAATGACTCATTGGGGCTCAATCTAAAACTACCCTAAGACCACCTCTATAGACTATGGGGTGGTGAGAAGCGCCGAAAGAAATAACCTAAATGAGAGGACTTTAAAAAACGTACCTGTATACAAAAACATGAAAATATCAATGAAGTAGTGTGGAGTACTAATAAAAAAATGATGAAATATATAGAATATAACATTTCATATTAAAAAATTTATTGTGTACAAGATTATGAAAGTTTATAAAAATTTAAGGGGAAGAATACATTCCCAACTAGAATGATATCCCAACCTAAAAAAACTGAAAAGTACAAATTTTGAGAGATAACAGCTCCAGATATCCAAGAACCGACCACTATATATGGTCCAATGCACCAGGTATCCCTAATCACCTCTATAGTCACCATTGACCAGTCCTTCATTGACATAATATATGACACATGTGGGAAAATACCATGCAGGGTTGAGCATATACATACCTAGTAGGATTACCCAAAACTTGAAGGGGGAGAATAAGATACATGATAGAAATAGATAGTCAGTAGAAAGATCAACCCAAAGAAAGAGAGTAAAAAGAATCCAACAACATGAATAAATATATATATATATACACTCTAAATAATAAAACAAAAACACAATAGAAGGGGATTTCCATCTCAAATCCCATCCTATGTAAAGAGTGCCAATAGTTCCAAGAGTCAATTGATGACACCTTGCATTTCATTTATCTACCCAGTAGAAACCATCCAAGTAAATACACACCTCTCCCCTATACTACATATTTGAGGGGAAAAATATCTAGGTATAGGATCCATTCCATGGTATAATATGTGGGTTACACTTAGTAAATAGACAGAGGAACCATGTCCTATCCCATAAGGAGAGTGAAAATCACTTAAATGGTAGAGGAAAAATGCCCAACCCAGATGGAGGGTTCTTCTATAATGGTTTTTAGAGGACCCATGATCATCCTAGATGGAGAGTTCCACTCTAATATTTTGTATAGGACCCATACCCATCCCAACTAGAGTCTTCCACTCTAGAAGTTGAGGACCCATTCACTGATACAATAGGTGGGGGCCGCTTGGTTAGCAGATAGAGGACCCATAACCTTCCACACAGGAAGGTGTAACTCTCACAGGTAAGGACCCATGCCCTGACTCTGCAAGAGGGTGCCACTAAGTGGATAGGTAGAGGAAACATGTCCTATCTCAGTAGGATGTAGACACACTAAATCCCCGATGATATTGCCTAATCACTACCACCGCTGAGCATCACCTAATGAAGAATACCACTCAGAACAAGTTGTATCATATCTCAAAATCAAATATTGAATCCACCAACATCTTCTATGTGGAAAGAAACTCTGTATTGGCTACTCTGATAACAAATAATGAGTCTAAGCAAAGGAGATATGATAGGTTGAGGTTTCCTCAAAAGGTTAGAAGGGGTACATGAAGTGTAATGGGACCCACATGGATTGTGTTCAAACTATATCACCAAGAAGTGTCCCTAACGATACATGTCTCTGTGCTCGTATATGTTTAAAAAGAGTGTATATAGATTACATAATGTGTTCGAGCCACTCGGGGTATTTTCCATGCTCTATGGCCATGTTCTTATAGGTTGTTTGTGTCCATGTACTTCAGCACGTAGTGTTTTTCAGGTTGTGCCTATACCCATGTACTTTGGATCATGGAATCTACCAAGACATTCCTGGAAACATGATATCCTGAAGTACACACTAGGTAGCTAGAAAACATGTTGCATGTCATGTGGGGCCCTATACTGCTTGTGATATTTAGAATTCCACAGAAACTCTATAATCTCAACCATAGGGGCTACACTCCATGCGTTCATCAGAATACATGATGTTTAGTTTTTTCATAGAAAGTTATATATGTGCTAATATTTCTATATCCAGCACCTCCTCTATGGATCTCCCCTTCAAATAGCTGAAATTCGTGGATCTTCATCTTGATGATGATTTCTGGACCTTTGGTTGCCATAATTGAACTCTGGTTCTTCATACATGATCTTTCAGGCCTCAGATGCCTCGTATCATGAAAAAACCTTCGACCCCATCTCTATTTTGGATCTTGTATCCACAAAACATTAACCCAAAACCTAAAATCCAAGAAAATCCATCATTTTATTTTGAAACCATTTATTTAACATGAGTCCACCATGAATCTGAGGGTTTTATGGGGATCTATACGACCCAAAGATGTCAAGTTGTGGCCCTAGATCCAAATGGAGAAGAATGAAAAGAAAGAAATGAGTATTGCACAATAAATAGAGGTTTAACAGTCATTATCAAGTGTTCTTGGACAATGGACACAAACAGGGATATCCAGGGAGAGGAAAACTGAATAAACCATTGAAATATTTACATTGGTGTATGAAGCATGTCAATTATGATGTAGAACAAATAAAAGGATGATCACACTCAATAAATTTAATTAATTAGGACATAAAATTTGAATTGAATATTCTTACCTGATTTTGGATTTTTTTGTAATTGAATCACATGCTTTCCAACAAATGAAGTAAGTCATTGTGTTTGCTGTGTTTCGATTTTCCTTGATCTGGAGCCTTTTCGCCATCTGATTTTGATTCTCCAATGAATTAGATGAAGATAATCTCTTGATTCTACTAGGATTAATGTAAAAAAACATATACAATATTTATATTTGTGTAATTATAGAGGACTGATGATTTAGGTTAATTAATTTAATAAATAAATTATTTATTTATTTTACAAAACACATGTACCCATGGTCGCTTTTATGCAAACGCCCCACAATGACCTATTTTAGGATACACCCAGGGTAAAAACTGCATTCCAAACTCAACAATGGCCTTATATTTGTAATCCTATATTCCATTTAGTAGTTATCCCATTTTCATTAGAAAATAGTGCATGAGTTATATAAAATATATTTAATATTTTTATAAAATAAATTCCGGGAACATCGGGCCTCAAAATCTCATGCTGTCTTCATTCCATGATCAAAAAATATATGTAGAAATATTCTCAAGTCTTATAATGTAAAAATAATGTCTCTACATAATTCATAACTTTAGGATTTTCATCCGTAAAAATCAAAGATAGAAAAAAATATTAGGATATTGAGCCTGAATTAGGTTCTCTACTCCTAGGAGATCTCTTATATCCTCATGTGCTACCATAACACATGAATGAATGGGATGGTCCACCCATGAAAGGTCCTCTTCATATAATTCTCGATCACCACTGAGTGCTCTACCAAAGTGGCTCTATCCTCAATGTCCAGCTCGCACAATTAAATAATGTGTTTGGGGCCATGCATATATATCCTTAATTTCGACATGTGGAAGATGTCGTGCACCTTCCCAAAATAAGGGGGTAGGGAGAGGAACTAAGAAACCTCACCAACCCTCTACAAGATCTAAAATGGCCCAATGATCCTTGAGGATATATTTCCTTCCCAACTGAATCTCTCCAATCCTCATCATTGGAGAATATAAATAAAACCCAGTCTCCCTTTTCAAACTACAAGGGCATGTGATGTCAATCTGTGTATGATTTAAGCCTTTTCTAGGCTGTATTCATCTACCCATGGATAAGCCGAACCTTCTCCGTCATTTCCTACACCATCCCAAGACCCACAAGAGATGTGTCTCCAATCTCTTTTGAGCATCATCCTAACCTACATGGTCTCTCGTACATGTCCTCAACAAATTCCATGAAAATAATAGAGTCATAGATATTGTTGTATAATAACACTACCATGGAAAAGTGATGCTCCCTGCTCATGAAAATTTCAAACATTCAATCCCTCATCATACCCTCTAACTCGTGGATAGTGTTCTTGGTCTTACTATCCATTTAGGGGAGGAATGTTGTAATCATCTTCATCCGCATTCTGAATTACTCATTCAAGAATCTCTAAAATCATGAAGTAAATTATGAGTGATGACTGAAGAAAGTCATTATGGTCACCATATGAAGGTTAAAAATCTCTTGTATGTATATTTTCCTAAAATTATCTATAAAACTCTAATCCTTGATATCAAGGAAGTGTGTGAACTTTTTTAGTCCATCAATTATCACCCAAATGGTGTCAGGGTCCTTCAATTTCCATGGAATCTCATTTAAAATGTCCATTGATATTCCAACCCATTTCCAATATGAGATCCCAAGATTCTATAATAAAACCCCTAGAATATGGTTCTCATCCATCAACTGGTTAAGGAGAGGCACCTTGAAAATAACTCATCTACGTTCCATATCATACCAACCCACAAAAATTTCTGATGAAGGTCTTTGTTCATCTTACCCACACTCGAATTTACATCTAAAAGATAAGAGTGAAAATCCCTCATCACCTCCTCCCTCATTATGAATAGGAAAACCATCTGTCCCTAGAAAAGGATGATGTGATTCCATAATTTAGAAAATCCATTTGGGGAATATACCAATGATATATGGTCACTGAATACCTCATAGTCAATGTATCTAAATTGGGGCTCTCTCACAATAAGAAGAAGTTTAGGATTCAAAACCATCGACTGAAGAAAAGATTCACACTACAACTCAACCAGGGCCTCCTACATGGAATCCAATTGCTGAGAAACCTAATAAAGAAAAATATCTTGGGACTTCCTGATAAGGTAATATTTTACCACATTTCCCTTCTATGGAGTACATACTATATCAAAGTCATTGTCCTATAGGAACTCCAACCAGAGACATTTTCTAATTTTCAAGCCTCTCTATGTGAAGCCGTACTTGAGGCAATGATGGTATGAATAAACCAAAAAGAACTCTTCCAAAATATAATGTATTCACATCATCTAGGAGAGTACTACTTCTTCTATATCTCGGTCATGATTCACATAGTTCTGCTCATATGGTCTCAAACTCCTCGACCCATATATTTTAAATTCAAATATCTATTACAATAAGTAGCCGAGCCTAGTTCCTGCTACATTTAGATTGAATACGTACTCTAGACCCTCCTCTAGTAGTCTAAACACATGATCAATTTTCATCCTTAGCCTAAAATACTTGAAGGCCCTTTGTCACTACTCAGTCTACGTAAACAGCTTCCCTTTCCACATCAGGGTGGTTAAAGAGGATTCTTTCCTAGATAAGTCTTCCACAAACCTCCTATAGTACCCCTCCTGTAACACCCCAGGTAAATAAAGAATATGAAATTTTCATATTTATCCATATTTGTGAATAAAATATTAATATTACTTTAAAGGGGACACTATGCTCGATGGCGTACCCAACACGCAACAACGAGTTTCTTGGGAATCTTACGTTGCACTCTAATAATAAAATAATATTATTTTAAATGGTAGTTAACATGTAGCCATTGTATTGGCGGGAATGGATATAAATAACTAAAATATGATTATATATGTTTTTAAATGTTTTTACATTTATCCAATAAAAGATAAAGGCTTAAAATACGAAAAGAATCCAATTTTAGGCGTATATGCCCTAGTTTTCACTAAAGGTTCACTTATCGCCTTTTGATGGCGAACCATCATTAAATATAGTTTTTTTCACTCTTATACAATCTATTTGACCAAATAAAACTTTTCTTAAGAATAGGGACATCAAAATTTACTTTGTGTAAATTTTTGGTATCTTTCCGATAATGTTCATTTTTTTAATGAATAGTGTAGAATGTTGTATTTTAATTCAAAACCTCTTTTTAATCTAATTTATTTATATGATTATATTATCTTTTGAATTGGTTTTAAAGTGAAATTAGAATATATTTTTACCATTTAATCCAATATTGGTCGTTTGAATTAATTTCACTATGAAATCAGACTTAAACTAGTGTCAATCTTTTGATACTTATTGTTTCATAAAAACAAGCTATTTGCTCTGACAGCGGGAATTAATTATTAAATTATTTAATGTGACTTATATGTTTTGAATTTTGTAAAATTGACTTCATTTTTGAATTCGGAATATCAAATATATCTTAGGGTGAATTTTTGGGATTTTTCTGAAAAACTTCAATTTTTGATGAATAGTGAAACCACTAAGTGGTACTTATAAAAACTGATTTTTCCGTTTAAATGAAATTTTACCATCTTTGTGTTTTGAATTTAAAAAATCCGACATACATGGTTGTTATTAAAAAGTAAAATGTGGTTCAATGGGATAAAAATAATTTTTTGTTGAATAGTAACTTATTAAGTTTTTAATCGCGGTTAGAGGTAATTAGTGTAGTTTAAGGCAAAAATAATGTTTTAATAATATGAAATGAACTTGAAACATGTACTAACCTCATTGGATGTGTCATGGCCGACCAAGACAACCAATGGGTCAACTTGGGGACCCCATGAAGCCACTTTGTTTGGAAAATGACATTAATATATTTTTATTTAAAGTTAAAGTAAAAATGAGACAAACATGAAATGTTTTACTAAAACAATTTTTACATGGGGTTATACAAATCCGATTTTTGACTATAAATATTCATTAGAAATATAAAATGATTTCCTACATCATAGTAGTTTTTTTATAATTTTTAGACATTAAATAAATTAAATTATTTATGAAATCATGATGATGCAGCGATGACCTCATTATTTAACGATTTAAATAAAATGGAAAGATAATGTAATATCTAAGACCTACACATGTCCAAAACCTATTGGATGAGTGGATTTCGAACCCTTATCACCTTAGCCTCGAAATACATCAATGTGGGACCTTTAAAATCCGAAACGCTTTTGAAAATAAAGTAACATTTTGTAACTTTACAAGAGTGTCCCTCCTCTCCTCTTATAAAAGGCCCCCACCTCTACCTCCTTACCCACACTCCCAAAGCCTTTGGCTCGGCCAACCTCTGCCCATTTTGTCTCTCCACTTCCCTCTTGTACTCTTTGAAGCCTCACTTTGGGAAGAAGTCTTCCCAAGGAAGCCTTTGAGCTCAAACCAATGGGAGTTACCCGATTTTATGGAATATAAAGAAACGAACAAGACAAGTTGGACTTGAGGTAAGGGATCCTACACCTCTCTTTCTTTTTAAGTACACTCTTTTATGTAATTCCTTTTAAGATCATCTTTCTTATGACTGGGATGTTCTTTTATATTACTCCTACTGTACTTATTATGTTCATATGATGAGAGACCCAATTTCCTCTCATCAATCCATTTTGGATGTTTTGAGTGGCGCCGTTAGGCTGCCAAATTTTCATAAGAGATCTAACCTCTCTCTTTATTTTTAAGTACTCTCCATTATGTCACTTATTTTAAGCTCCTATTTTTTATGTTGGGGTATGTTCTTTTATATTCCTCTTTCTATAAACTTTAAGTTAATATGATGAGATACCCTATTTGATCTCATCAATCCATTTTTGAAAGTTTTAAGTGGCGTCGTTAGGCTGCCGAGTTTTCGTAAGGAATTTTTTTTCATCTCACTTTTATTCCCATGAGATTTATGCTACATTTGCCACAATTTCATTTTATTAGTGTATGTACTTCCCATTATTTTACTCATTGTGTAATATACTTTCTTTTATGAGTATTTACATCAATGTTGTATTGTCCTTATTTCACGAGGTGTATGTTTCGAAATATACCCATGTCGATAAGGGAACCTTTCACCCTCCTCTTTTTAAAAGACTTCTTTTGTTGGGTATTTTAATTTACATATTGTTATGTTGGGATATGTTATCATATATACTTATTGATGTAAATTTTATGTCCAAGTGATGAGATACCCTTTTTTTATCTCTCATCAACTCATTTTGATGTGACGCCGTTAGGCTGTCAAGGGAACTTCTTAACCCAATTTCGATTTATTTGGGTTCAACATGTAGTTATTGAATATGTCAACCTTTGAATATGTGTTAATGACCTTTGATTATTTTACACATAATATCCACTTATATTTGGTGTATTCGTTTGTTACACATAATTATGTAATTGATTTATCCTTAAACAAAGGATACCATCTTTGTAAGGGACTTCGTCTCAATCTCCTTTCATTGAGTCATATTTTGTTTTATACACAACCTTCTTTTATACGGTGTATAAACCCATTTTACTTTTATGCTTCCAAAAGGAATCTTTTTTATACGAAGAGTTTTACTAAATGACAAAAGGGAATGTTTTTGTCGTACGTATGCGGCGACAACGACTTCTCCACCGTCGTGACCGTTATTTGAGTTTCGGCTTCCTCTACAAGCCATACCTTCTTTTTAAAAGAAAAATAAATACCATGTTTTACTTTTCTTTTATTTTGGTATTGAAAATGGTTTTCATAATGTCTTTATATCAATGTGTTGTATTTATATCTTGTGATTGAAAGGTGGAAATGTTATGTTTTCTTTATTCATGTTTTATGTGATACAATAATGTTGAGGTTCTTGGGAATTATTATGAATATGGGTGGTTCCGTGACAAACTAAGGGCGGGTGAGCCCGATATAGCTCTCCAATGCATTGGGTAACGCGAAGGAGTGAAACGTTAAGGTTTCTCTGAAGAGATTTAGGGAATATACTGTGATGGGTATTCCAAATGTAACCAAGAGGGTTACTCCCTACGTAAGAATGTTATGAATGCCTCAAGTTACCTTTATGTCTTATGTTTTCTATGATTTATTCATGGTTTGATGAGGTATGTTAAAGTGCCTATGTTTTATGGGTAAAGTATGACTTCATTATTATGTATATATGAACTCATGTTTCTTTTCCATATTTTTATAACCCTTACTGAGCTTTTTATGCTCATCCCATGTTTTTGAAATGTTTTTCACAGGTCAAGGGAAAGGTACATGATGTGATGATAGTTTCAAGGATGTGTCAAGAAAGAATCCATGTTTTATTTTCAATATGTTTCCGTTGATGGGAAGAATGAATACTGTCTTTTATGTAACCACTTTATTTAAATGTGGAATGTAATGCAAGTTTCATGATCTAATTCTCTAAAACATTAAACCTGAAAAGATCCTCAATGTGTAATCTTGTAATAAATCAAGATTAAGTAAGGTTTAAGGCTGGGGCCTTATACCTCCAAACCAAGAAAAGTATGTTCCTATAACATGATCTTGGTTGGATCCTAATCAAGCACTACATCAATATTAACTGGTATCATAGCGAAACCATGCTAAAAAAATAATATTCCCCATGAATCAATCTTTGTGAATCCAGAACTATTACTTCAAGATATTACCATAAATCTAGTGATCCATAAGAAAATATTGGACCATCATCAAGTGCTTTGCATGCTCCCCCTCTAATGTGGAGTATATGAGCATGCAATCAATAAAGAAAACCACAAATTGGTTCAAGTATGGTTTAAAAATTAGGTTGATCAAATATATAAACATGGAAGGGGAATTATTCATAGAAAATGGAATCTATAGGAACTCATAGTATCTATAGAAAAATCTGAATTCAATATTTAGGATATCATCCTTGAAAAACCTCAACTAGTGGTAGCAAGTCCTGATATTGATCATCAAGAACCACCACATGCCTCAAAACTTGTTAAAGATGTATTTAATCCATGGGAAGGGGAACTTGTTCTTTATCATGTCTTGTGTTAGGAAATAATAATGCAATGTCATAAAAATTATATGTCATTTTGTTTAAAATTATATGAATTATTTTGAGACCAGACACTCCTACGAAACCTCATTTTGAGGCCTGGGGACCCCGAAATACAATTTTGATCTTTTTTAGTTCAATTAAGTAAACGTGTGAGAAGGTTTTTCTAACATTTAAACTAGTGATCTAATCAAAAATATGAGGGCACCGTTGAAATAAGAACAGAAGGATTCACCTAGAATGGACTTAATTTTGACAGGAAAGAGTTGATCAGAAAAGTTAGTTTTCATACTTTTCGAAAAAAAATAACATAAAAAGTTATTTTATTCGTTTTCCCAAGCATTGGGAGGTGGCATGGCGGATCTATGGTGCAGTGAAAAAATGATAATGAGTCACATTAATTAAGTCTCATTAATGGCCCATAAACATGCAGTGTAACAACACATTAAATGATGTGTAACAAATACGCAGTTTCATAAATGAAACAACGTAACAATGCGACGTCATAATTAAACAAAAATGATGTGACATGTTTTCTTTTAAGGGGTTAAAGTGTTAGAGAAATCATAATCATGTGGTGGAATTTCTCTGAAGAACCTATGGCGAGAGACCATCTCCAATGACAAATGATGAATGCCAGAAACTCACAAACGACGTCGATGTATCTTGAAGAAAAAGACCAGAAAGCATAGAATGCCAACGAAACTTGAATCCTCGCGGGGAGACCACTACAATAATGAACTCAATCGAGGTAGCGGTTTATTCTTGTTTAATGTTTCCATGTTCTTTATTCTAAACAACAAATGTGGATCAACCCACCAACATGTTGATCCATGAATTTCTCTTTCCTTTGGGAGGGTAATAATCTTGGGTTTTTTCATTAGGATCATTTAATTATTTGTTTATTGAACCTCAATCCCAAACCTCCCCATGTTTAAAAATCTAATGTGGAGGCCACAAGATGAAACAAAAAAGGCCTGATCCCCTCTGCCTTGTGTGTTATTGTGCATTCTTCATGGCCTCATCCACGAAATGGGGGAAAGGAGGATCCGAGACCATCGCAGTGAAGATGAAATCCTCCAGAGTCCAAAGATGCAAATGGCACAAATAATGGACCATTGGAGAAGACCCTATGGTATATTGAAGAACCTATAGGTGAACCACGATGGGGCACCGAAGGGGGGTGCCGCAACTGTCTCGGTCCACGACTATACTGTATGAGCCACCGACAGTAGGCCAACAACTGGCAGACAGGAGACGCAGACCACGACTGCTTCAGTGGAGCGTACCGTGGCTGGAGCCATGGAACATGTGCTAGCATGCAGTCCCTCAACCGCGTACAGAAGGGAGGTGTGGCCAACACCGACCGACAGTGTGGCACACAATCCAGATGCCATTGGGGCATCTGGAAGAGAGATAACCTGCCCGCATAGAAGGCCAGGAAGTGGGTGGGAAAGAACATCCCTAGTGGGATAGACCCACCACAGCAGGCCGGCCCCATCGCCCGACGAGCCTGACTTCAGGCCATGCTGAATGAGACTGAGTTGACGAGTGACCCTGCAGGCCGGACCCTCGGCCGATCTAGACCGGGTTTAGTGAGGACCAATGTGTATGTCCCAGTGGCCAGGTCAGACCGAGCTGACCTAGACCCAAAATGGGTTAGGTCGGGATAGTTCAACTAAACTAGGGCATGTGGGGCCCCTGATCCAGGTTGGTCGGGTCGGTCCGACCAGGTCATACCGGGTCCAGATGAAACCGACCGTTGTTTACTAAAACTCCAATAACATACAAAATATGCATCTGATTGATTATCCATTTACAACTTTGGAACCCTCACTACTAGGTGGGTCTTTTGGAATACTCAATGGTGGATTTCCTGGAAGTTGAAATACAATGAATGGATGGAGGAGCAGTTCTCCTAGAATCAAGGTAACTAGGTTTTGAAACCCTACAGTTGAATGAGACTTGAAGACTACTAACAAGTGACCTCATGTGGATCAGCTACAATATCCCAGTGGGAAGTGGCTCTTTGTTTCCCAACATTCCCACAGTGGGGAGTGGCTTTGTGACCCAAAAGACCCACGATACTCGACTTGAGGTGTACCTTAGTATGTGCAAGATGGGAAGTGGCTCTGTGTGACCTGACATTCCCATGATACAGAATGGCTCTCTATAACCTAGAATACCGCTGGTACTCATTAGTGATGAGTACCACATTTGTATAGGGTTAGTGGGAAGTGGATTTTTATGACCCGACATGACAAATGTACTCATTGAGGAGGAGTTCTCCAGCACCCCAAGGTGTTCTGTGAAATGACTGATAGTATTACTTTCCTAATATAGATTATATCATGGTGTGATCTGTCTTGATTCGTGATCATTCTCCATGATCATACATCATGGTTTTTCTATGGAATTATTTTTGGTCTTTCCTAGTTTTTTTGGGGTCCCTGTTGTGTATTTCATTACTCACCCCTACACGGGCTCCGACCGCATGGGTTTGGTCTGGCGTAGACAACCAATGAATTTTAGGAGGACTTGGTGGCCCAGGAAAAGGTAGTTCCCAGTGAGATCATGTAACAAGGATGTGAATTAATGGATTCTTGTAGCTACTATACACTTACCCATTAGGTGGGGTTTTCTGTAGATGACTTTCATGGTTTCCATGTACTTTACAATTTTCATTTCTTCTTTGTTTGGTTTGTATTTTGTCCTATGGGACCTACAATTTTTATTTTACTCAGTGTTTTTTAGTGTCATTCATGTTTAACATTCCATCTTTGGGGTGTGGTTGTGTGTGCATGCATACAGGTACTCAGGAAAAATCCTCCCACTTTCAAGTTGATGCATTCAGAACTAGTCACGAACTCCTAGATATCAGGGGGCGGGATTGGGGGATGTCACGACACAGGCCCTAGGGGACGTGTCTTAACAAAGTGGAATCAAAGGTGGGCCGTTCTACCTCAAAGACTAATAGTCCGTAATTTGGTTTTCGGGAAACAATGTTAAATGTTTTGGATTTGACATTCCTATTTGGGGAGTCCAATGATGGTGTAGTGAACAACATATCCATACACCACGACCTTGAATTCCACTTTTTGACTCAATACTTAAAAACCACTGGTTGCGGGCATCATATAAGAATTGAGTGTTTCCCCATGACATTTTTTAATAGGAGTTATCTCACAAGGTATAATCTATTGATCGTGGTCTATCTTGATTCATTTTAGGATGCCTCTATGTGGACGACCAGCCATGATTCCGATACGTGGTCATGAGGATATCTATTCCTAGTGATGAGGAATTGGTTCTGAGACCAATGTTAGGGATGGCCCCACCGGATGATGAACCAACATTACCAAAACCTATGGATTAGAAGTTACTACTGGCGTTACCAGTAGAGGATGCGTGCAGGGTCAGTGCCTTTCATGAGTTCCAGAGATAGAGACCTTCCATGTTCAGGGGAGATATATATCCTCACACCGCTGGGGAATGTTTGGAGGTGGTGATGTGAATCTTTCGCTTAGTGAGCACGCCAATTGACCAGATAATGAACTTAGCCGTGAGCCTTCTTCAGTGATTAGTAGGGAGATGGTGGCCATTGACAATTTAGACTCATGACTAGGTGATCCTCTATTGGGTTGACTTCAAGTGGATTTTCTAGGATGCGTTATTCCCTACAACCTTGCGCTTGGTGCGCATACATGAGCTTATTCGTCTATAATAGGGAAACATGTCAGGGGCATAGTACTCTACAAGGTTCACAGACCTATCCTGCTGCTCTGTGGACATGGTGTGTGCCCAATTATTTTAGACTCAGACCTTTGATAAGGGGATATGATGGTAGATCATGGAATTGATGATTTTCCTCCGCATCCCAATGTTGGTTGGAGTATTAGAGAGCGCTCTACTAGTTGAGAGTTTCCTCACAAAGAAGGCACCGATGGTGGGAGTTACCACCAGGCGACAGGTGGCTGAGTCATCCATGACAAGTAGTCGATAAATGATGAAAATTTCATAGTGGGACACTTCATTCGGAAGGCAACCCCAAGACATATGATCAGTTGTGTGAGGCCACCGAGGTAGTGAGTCTCAGCAGAGGAATAGGGCTTTCTACTCATGCGACAGGTAGGGACATATGGATCTTGAATTCCTGAACCTCCACGCAGAAGATTAACATGTTGTTGAGGGACCGCCAAGGTAGAGTCAGAGGTTTGAGAAAGAATGTATGTAGGGTGGAAGACATGGATGTAAAGTAGGCTGAGTAGTAGGTAGTGGATGAAAGTTCAAGGTGCTACCACCACCACCCCGAGGAGCTATACCTTGTGCTCAAGGAGCCGACAGATAGGGGTGATCTCAACTTCAGGTAGTGCATTCCTACAAATATGAATATCCTGAGACGATTAGAGGTAAAATATGTGTCTTCTCCACCTTGGAATCATTTCTTATAGTCATAAGTGCCAGTCACTCTTGACTTTCCATAGACCTTGTTTGAGGCTTGGAGATTCTGGTGTTTCCGTTGGCTCGATCCTTATGATTAGAGACTCCTACGATATGAGATTAGATGATTAATCACTGGTGGAGATAGTATGAGATTACTCTTTGAGGCTATAGCTTCGGATGAGATATCCTAATAGTGGAATCCAGGACATACGATGTCATCTTGGGTATGGATTAGTTATCTACATTTCATGCTCATGTCGACTGTATTAGGTAAAATTTGTAGTGTGTCTGTGCAGATGGGACCCGGTTTTCCTTTATTGGCAAGAAGGTAACTTTTCACCTCATGAAGACTTTCCCAGAGGAGGTTTCTTCCAATCACTCATCAATGGGCTAGCCTCACTCTTGGTGTGGTGGATGAGAGGAGTACAAACTTTACTGTAGTGGTGGAAGAGTATGAGGATATATTTCTTAAAGATGTTATGGGACTAACCCCTCATAATGAGGAAGATTTCAGTATTGTCATGTACACCAGGATGACACCAATATCAACACCAGAAAATCGGATTGCTCTCACAGAGCTTCGCGAGTTGAGGGAAGAACTAGAGGACTTGCAAAAGAAGGTATTTGTGAGGCCCAAAGTTTCACAATGGGAATCCCCAGTGTTGTTTTCCAACAAGGGAGATAGGATTTTGAGGTTGTGCATGGACTTCTGGTTCCTAAACCAGGTGATTGTGAAGAACAATTATCCACTGCTATGGATTAGTGACATCTTCAATCAGCTGATGGGATAGAGGTGGTTCTCGAAGGTAGACCTTAGACCAGGCTATAATTATCTTTTGGGTACATGATATAGATTTACCAAAGATAACATTTAGATGCTGGTATAAACACGATGAGTTACTAGTTATTCTTTTTTTGCATGACCAATTCCTTATACATGTTCATGGGTATCATGAACGAAATATCCTAGCCTTACCTCGATTGTTTCTTGGTGGTCTTAATTGATGACATCTTGGTGTACTCGGCGTCTGAGGAGGAGAATGGTACACACATGTAGATAGTCCTAGATAAAATTCGAGAACACTATCTTTATGGAAGGATCATGATGTTCTAGTTATTGATTCAGGAGGTCCACTTTAGGGGAAGCTTTATATCGGATGCTGGAGTTGCAGTGGATCTGGTGAAGATAGAGGCATTGCTCGCTTGGGAGGCACCCAGAAGCATGCGTATGGTGCAGAGTTTATTGCGGTTGGATGGATACCACTTGAGGTTCATGATTGACTTTTCTAGGGTAGCCATAACTTTATCAGACTTGCCAAACAAGGGAAATACATTTGTGTGGAAGGAGAAGTGCCAGCTGAGTTTCCAAGTGATGAGGAAGAGACTAACAAGTTCCCCTATCTTGAGACTACCAAAAGAGATCGTTG
Source organism: Viscum album (assembly GCA_963277665.1). NCBI lineage: Eukaryota > Viridiplantae > Streptophyta > Magnoliopsida > Santalales > Viscaceae > Viscum > Viscum album. The sequence goes on from OY728161.1 coordinate 924,268,045, forward strand.
GGTATGTAGTATTCTATGACACATCAGTGACCGAAATAGGTTGTGTCCTAATGTAGGAGAGAGTCGTGATCACCTATGGCTCACAGAAGTAGAGGCAGCATGAACAGAACTATGTGACCCCTGACATAGAGTTAGCAGGAGTGGTCTTTTCTTAGAAGATATGGGAGAACTACTTGATGGGTGAAAAATTTACCATCTACTCCAACCACAATAGTCTCAAGTATATATTCTAAAATACGGACCTAAACATGAGACAATGGAAATGGCCGGAGTTCCTCCAGGACAATGACTTTGAAATAATCTATACTCCCAGGAAGGGGAATGTGGTGGCTGATGCACTGAGTAGGATGACCAATTTTCAGCTACCGAGTGAGGTGAAGAATCAACTAGCTGAGAAGCAGATATGCTTCATGGATGATGATGGAGAATCTTACCTTCAGTTGATGACTATCACTACTCCATTTTTATAGCGATTCAAGAAGGAAAAACTTGTGGATGTGGACTGTGAGGCCCGATGTGCTCAGTAATCCTCAAGATATGCACATGATGGATTTTGGATAGGTGGGGATCACGCCATCCTTTTAAGAGGATGTACCATAATACCAGTGACATTGTAAGAGGATGTGTTGAGGGAGTTCCATACATCCATTTTGGAGGTATATCTGGGTGTGGTGAAGATGTACCAGGTCCTCCGACTTCAGTACTTATGGTCAGTGATGGAGAAAGAAGTGGTAGAGTTCGTTTCACAATGCCTCACATGTCATTAAGTTAAAGCTGGGTATCGGGTTTTAGTATCGTTGGCACAACCACTTTAGGCACTAGAGTAGAAGTCTTATGGAATCTTTATGGATTTTTGACGGGGTTACCACACACATCCATGGGCCACGATTCGACCAAGGTGATCATTGACCAAATCCCCAAGTCTTCTCAACTCCTACCCATCTGAAAGAAGGGATCATTAGAGAGTTTGGGACACCTCTATTTTAAGGAGATAATGTGGGTTCATGGGGTGCCTTCTATGATTGTCTCAGACCATGGAACTCAATTCACATCCCGGCTATGGAAGGGATTAAATGTGGCATTCAAGACTCAAATGTGCTTGAGAAAATATTTTCACTCTCATACAGATGGTCAGATGGAGTAGACTATACAGACCATAGAGGACATGCTTGGTTCTTGACTCCTTGATTTTGGTCGTAGTTTTGATGACCACCTACAACTAGTAGAGTTTTCATACAACAACATCTATCACTTCACCATTGGGATGACACCATTTGAGGCCTTGTATGGGTGTCAGTATAGATCACCTCTATGCTAGACAGACCCAAGGGTGTCGGCACTAATTGGTCCAAAGACGGTATGGTCTACCACTGATATGGTGAAGATCATCCAAGATTGGATGATGACTGCACAAAGGAGGTATAAATCTTATGCGGATAGGAGGAGGAATCCCTTGAACTTTGAGGAGGGAGACCATGTTTTCCTTCGGGTCTCACCTTGATGAGGATTAAAGATATTTGGTCGGGGTGGAATGTTATATCTGAGGTTCATAGGACAATTTTGGATTCATAAAAGATTTTGTAAGGTGGAATACCACCTATATGTTCCCCGAAAGATTCACCAGGTTCATGATGTTTTTTAGGTGTTGCAGTTGAGGAGGTACGTGCACGATCCATCAAACATCATTGACTGGGGAAAGATGGACATTGATGTTGGGGTGACGTTTGTGGAGTTCATGGTGGATATTGAGGATCGATATGAGAATGTACTTCTAGGACATCCAATTCCACTGGCGCATGTTCGGTGGCGACACAAGAATCTGCAGGAGAGCACATGGGAGTGAGAGGCTCTGATTCATGCTTAATACCCTAATTTATTTGTTTAGAATTGTTTTGTCTTACATGAACATGAATACCATAAAGGGGGGAGTAATATAATGTCCCAAAAATTAAACGTATTTTTTTTTAAATTATGTAAAATTATTTTAAGACCAGAAGCTTTGGAATTACCATATTCCGAGGTCTGGTTATCCCCGAATAGAATTTTAATATTTTTTAGTTCATTTAAGTAAACATGCGAGAATGTTTTTTGATCTTTTAAAATGATTCTCGAATCAATAATATGAGTGCACCACTGAACTCATAATAGATGGATTCACCTAGAATGGACCTAACATATACTCGCAATGGTTTTCCAGAAAAGTTAATTTTTGGACTCTTCGAAAACAAATTAAATAACATAAAAATTTATTTTATTCATTTTTCCCAACCATTGGGTGGGAGAATGGAGATGCTGGGGAGCGTTAATAAGGCAACGATGAGTCACATTAAATGAAGCTCATTAAATTCCCATAAACGGGTAATGTAATGGTGCATTAAATGAAGCATACCAAATATGACTTTTCATAAATTAAATAGTGTAACGATGCAACGGTGCAACGTAACAGAAACATTGTGATGTGTTTTTTTAATGGGATAGAAAATTGGTGATATCAGGATCAAGTGGTAGAATTTCTATGACAAACCTATGGCGAGAGAACCTCTCCAATGACGAACAATGAATGCGGATGAATCTCTAATGAGGTTGAAAAATCTCAAAGAACGAGAGCACAAAGCGGTGAATGAAAACACAAATTGAATCCTCATGGGTGGAGCACTTCAATGAAGAACTCAATCAAGGTAGGGGGTTTTTTGTTTCAAGTTTCATGATTATTTATTCTAAATGGCGAATGCAGATCAACCCATGAACAGGTTGAACCGCGGATCCCTCATTAATGAGGGAGAGAACTTTTCTTAGGGTTTTTCATAGGGAATATTTAATTATTTGTTGATAGAACCTCAATCCCAAACCTCCCCATTTTTTAAACTATAATGAGGAGGGAGAGGGCCGAAACAAACAAGTCTGTAGCCCCTCCGCCTTATGGGTTATTGCACATTCATTGTGGCCGCATCCTCAAAATGACGGCAAGGTGGATCTGAGGCCATCATAGGGAAGATGGAATCCCACATAGGCCATAGGCACAAGTGGCACATAGAACGGACCACCATAGAGGACCCACCGACGCACCCAGACAATGCGCCAAATGGGGGCGATGCAGTCGGCTTGGGATGTAGTGGTGCAACAGGAGCCGCCATGTAGGTTCTAACACACGATCCCTCGACCACCTGTAGATGGGAGGTGTGACCGACATCGCCGACCGCATGGCGTAGAAGACGGATGACATCAGGGCATCCAGGAAAGATAGAACTAGAACTCATAATGGGATGAGGATAGGATGGGCCGAACCCATGCCCAAGGGGAAGGAACGACGACCCGACAGGCCTGTGACCCAATAGGCAGGTCCAGATGAGACCAGGTCGCTGGGCAACCCGGTGGGCTAGGGACTAGCCATAACAGATCTCGTCCAGAGAGGTCCTATGGTCCCAGTGCACTGGCCATGCTGGACCAGGCTGACATAGACCTGAATTGGTTTGGGTTGGGTCAGCTGAACTGAACTGGGGCATGTGGGGCCCCCGAGCTGGGTTGACTGGATCGGTCCGACCGGGGCCAGACACAACCATCCCCTATTTACTAAAACACCAATAACTTACAAACCATGCATCTGATTGATGAGAATTTTGTGGCATTGGAACCATCACTACAAGGTGGATCTTTTGGAATACTATATATAGGCTTTACTATAAGTAGAAATATGACTAAAAAATTGAGTGGTTCTCTCATAATCAAGCACACTATGTGCGGATACCTTGCGATTGGATAAGACCTGAAGACTACTGACCCTATGTAAATCAGCTACGGTGGCACGGTGGGAAGAGGCTCTATGTGACATAGAAGGCCCATGGTAGGGAGCATCTATGTGTGTCCCGAAAGACCCATGGTACTCGACAATAGTAGTACCTCGGTCTGACCATGGTGAGAAGCGGCTCTATGTGACCTGACATACCCATGGTGGGAAGAAGATCTATGTGACCCAGAATATCCATGATACTCCTCAGGGATGAGTACCAAAACAGTCCAAGGTTAGGGGGAAGTGGCTCTTTGTGACCCAGAAGACCCACTGTACTCATTGTGAAGGATTTCTCCAGTAGTACAAGGTGGTTGGTGAAATGACTGATAGTCTTAATTTTCCACTCTAGATTATATCCTGGTGTGAGATGTCTTATGTCGTGATCATTCTCTGTGATCATAGTTCTTGGTTTTCATGTGAATTTATTTTTGGTTTTCATTATTTGTTTGGGGTCCCTACCAATGATTTTTCACTCACCCCAACACGGGATCCACCCGCACGTGTTGTGTATAGTGAAGATGACTGACCACTTGGTGAAGGAATTGGTGGCCTAGGACCTGGAAGTTCCCAGTGAGATCAGCCAGACATGATGTGCTTCTATAGATTCTAGCAGCTACTCTACACTTACCCATCAAGTGGGGTTTTCAGCCGACATCTTTCTGGGTTTCCTTGTACATTCCTGTTTTCAGTTCATCTTTGTTGGTTTGGTATTCTGGCCCATTTGACCTAGAGTTTGTACTTTTACTCAATGGTTGTTTAGTGGAATGTACGATTACCTTTCTGTCTTTGGGGTGGTGTTGTGTGTGCATGGGTACACTTACTCAGGAAAATGCCTCCCACTTGTAGGTTGATGACTTCAGTGCTAGTCGCCAACCCATAACCTTTGGGAGGAAGGATTGGGGGATGTCACGACACAAGCCCCATGGGACGTGTCATGACATGATCCTCAAAAATATTCATGATATCATCCTCCTTTTTGAAAAACTACATCAGATCTACACAAGGGTACACATTGGTCTTGTTAAAACCATTCTCTGGAAGTTCCTCCAACTACAACCGCTACTCCCATATCTTGGTAAATTCCATCTGATATTAAACATTAGATATCAGAGATGTCTCGAGATGTAAGTTAATGCCAAACTCCATCTCCCACCTCTTAGTTAGTCCCATAATATCCTCAAGGAAGAAGTCCCTAAAAGCCTCCCTAACTAAAGGAATCAAGATACTTAAAGATCCTACTACACTAACTATTACATTATCCAACTAATGGGTGATGATATTTATCCTCCTCATCACAAAACCAACTTTTCCCACCATGAGATCTCTCTCACCTACAAAGAAGAATCTCATCCCATTATTTTGAAGGTGTATGAATCATCTACAGTGATAATAAATGTTGGATGTATCCATGGACAACCAATTCATACCCAAGATTTTTTCAAAGGGTTACATCATAAAAAAAAGTTCCAACATTAACATATCTCCACCAAGTGATATCTCACACTATGTGAAGATAAAATATATAGAAGAGGCGTTCCCTATAAAAACCTCAAGAAAAAGCTGACAAGCTAACACTTTAATTGGGAGCTCCAGCTCTCACACGAGGAGTAATGTGATGAAGTAATGACCCAATACTATATTTATTAATACTAAGATAAGAGTAGGATAAACACAGATTTTTCCTCTAATCACATTTTTTTTCATTGGTTCATAAGACTCTATAGACAAAGCTATCCGTGAACCAGACTGCTAGCTCACTAAGCCTAATGTGGGCCCCTAATGATAAAGTTGGGAGAACCTAATAATGTATTCTACAAACCATAGATCCTCTTGTTGGAGATCCAACTTATCCTCGACTAACCAAACCTCCATGTGGTCCACCCGTCCATCGCTTGGGTGATCCATGATCACAACATTGCCTCTACCATGACAGTCCATCAGATATCTTTTTACGCTACACAACATGTCTTGCCAGGATGTCAAGTGTTGTGTAACCTTTCCCAAAAAAGAATAGAACCTCCCATATCTAGGATTCCTTGGTCCTTTGTGATGCCTTTGACCACATGATCGAGCATGAAGGTAGTCAAGGTCCAAGTGAATGGATATGTCGATTTACCCACAAACTCTGGATCCCATTGTCTAAGTGCCAAACACAAGAGACATTGACACTGTTTCCTGAATCCCAATGAAATCATCATAAGGGGATTACTCCAGGTACCATCCTAAGGAATAAATTGATATAATACTAATCATTCATGACCCTACCAAATAGGTATCTAGTCGTAACTACCCAAACCAGCCTCTATAGGCCAGGGGGTGGATACAAGTGTTGAAAGGAATATCCTAAATGGGAGGCCTTTTTATAATGCACCAGTATGAACACACCTGACTGTCTTAATGTAGAATTGC